>VDFB02271358.1:582322440-582449752 GCA_007258455.2 Sequoia sempervirens | reverse complement strand
TCATTTTCCATAATCATTTAGACTTGTAACATGCCATGATTTTAATAGTGATTACTAGAGGTTATATTTGTATCCTCATTTAGGATGTGGTTTACTGAACAATAAAAAAAATGTTTACTTTTCCTTCCTAGCTATAAAATATGTAGGATACAAGGTGTTTGTGAATTTTATTTCTTATGGCTAACATATCAACTTTACTACCCATTCCAACCTAGTTATATCTATTTAGATTTTAGATCATGGAAGCATCGTTGTAACACTCTAATTGATCTACAGTTAAGAAAGGAATCTAACTACCAACTTTCTGCTCAAAGTAACTAACTTGGTTTCATGCTAGGGTTTCCTTTGCATTTTGAAATAAAAAGATTTTTTTTTTTAATAAATACATAATATTCAATTTATCAACTAACTTTTAAATTTTTAGTTTTAGTTGAAAGGAAACAACTAATTGATTTCATATAACTAAAATACAAATTATCAACAACTAACTTTTCTTTTATTTCATAAATTAAGAGAAATAAATACAACTATGAAATAAGCATGCCAATTATTTTAGTAATTTAAAGAGAGAGATTGAGTACAATAAAATACAGCTTTGATGGCTTTTAGCTGGAATGCTGCACAAAACTCTTTTGTATACAAGGGAAAAAGAAATATCATCAAGGGCTTTACCACCCATTCGAAGACCTATTGGCTTCCCGTGTTTCTTCAACTAAAGAAACCTGTCCCTTCACGAGGGTAATCAACAAGGATAAAATTATCACCATGCCTCTGAGCCTGGTGTCAAGGACCTATACCACTCAATCGATCCTTCACTATGGGAAACTCCCAACTAGAAAGATCACTTTGACCAAGGGTATATCTGATACTTAATAGCTGACAAATGCTTAATCTAGCATAGTACCTTGGCCAAGGTTTTCATTATTATTGGAACTCCTGTGCTATCAACACTTTCGCCCTTGCTTGACATGATAATTTCTTGGTTCAAGGTTTTATATTACTATAACTTGGTTTGTAAACTTTTTCTTATTTTAAGATTATGTTGTTTTCTTTAAACCTTTAAGAGAGACTAGACTCTTTATCATTTCTCTTGTTTGATAGCCATTGCTTAGTTAATCAATAATAAAGGAGTAGGATGATACTTGTTTTAGGAAGAGATACCATTAGACCATTAACATTGTTAAGACATGAAAGACCACAAGCTGAGAAAGAAGTTGCACATTCTAGATACAAAAATTAAGAAGTAGAGTAAGAAAGATGATGACCATATCTATGACTAGCTGATCAAAGAGCATTTAAAAAGAAGATTCGAACTAGTATTCAAGTTCAAGAAATATTAAACAATAATATACATATTTTGATACAAAACTAGATAGGTAATTAGGTTCAGGTTGGCAGAGAGGAAAGATCTTTTCCTCAGTCTAGATCAGAGAAAGAGCAATGGAACAATATCAATGTATTTTCTTTTGGGAAAAACCAATAAAATCATTTTCCTTCACATGGTGAAAATAGGATGAGATAGCTCAAAATGAAGCTACGAGATTCGAAGAAAAATGGTTCATTATATGTTTTGATTAATGAAAAATTATTCTAAGAATGAATTCTTTTACTTCCAGTTGATTGAGATTTCCATCAAAATTTCACACTATGGAAGTTAAATTACTGATCAAATCATTTCTATTGATACTGGGTTTAAAAAATTTGTAAATCTCTTTTACGTGCCTAATTATGTACTTTTAAAACTTGATGAAGCCTCGCTCTGGATTCTCCATGTGAATGGTACTAAAGACTTGGAGTCCAAATCCAATCTTCACCTATTCCCGTCAATGAAAGACCAAGGTTATCACCACCATAATTCATCTTTAAGATAGGAAGAACAAACAAAGAACAATGGAAAAGCTCGACAGGATATGTGTCTAACAAATACGAAGCCAAAACTAGATGATAAATGTCTCATAAAAGAATGACTAGGATTCACAATGTAAGCTAATGGTGAATGCCAAGAAATTGAGCCAGAGAAAAGAAAGTGAGAAGAGTGAATTTAAAAGAGAGCCCTCCATAATAATGCAAATTCACTAAGAAACCCCCGATCAAGAATACAAGAGCCTCGCGACTGCATGGCTTCTTTCTTGGCCATTTCTCCTAGAGGCACGAAGGAAAGATGGTGGGGAAAACTACTGCCCTCCAAACCACCGATGAATTCCCACTTCTATTAAATTAATTTTTGACTTAAAGCCTTATGATTTATATTTAAATCGATAGTATTAGAATAATAGCTATTATTGTTAATTTAATATTTTATAACCATTGCAATCTCTTAAGATATATTCTGAGAATTGGTTTGCTCAACTCTGAAAGGAGATTATTAATAAAAAAATTGAAATTAACTTGTTTAGCAATGATTATATTGAATTACTTATGGCCAAGGTTATGATTTTGATATAACTGTCTTACACTAAATCAAGGTTTGATGATAAAATTGATCCTTTGTTAACCATGTCCTCTCCCTAATGATATTTCCCTTTCCCCTTGAGTGTTGATGATCCTACAACCACTTGACAAAAAGACTAGGGTTAGACCTTTCTTGACATATATATACATGTCTAAATATAATCTCATCATCACATAAATTTCACATATAAAAGAAAATCATTCACATTTATAGTTATGACATATAAAACAATTATTTTATCCTCACATTCACATTCACATGAAAAACAGTTACTTGTAACTAACATAACAACCATAATTCCATTGTCATAAACATGTTTAAGTTAAAGGGGATGTAAGATGTACTCCTGCCCTTAAGAATCATCATCCTTGATGATTATTTATTTATAAATCCAAGTCTAAAATCATAATTATATAGTCTTAATTTTTTTGAAACAAATATGGGAACTTCTGAAGGATTTCATCATAATCCTCCTAGGTGGCATTTTCCTCTGAATACTAGTCCCACCAGACCTTACATTGTACCACCTCACGGTTGTGTAAGTGCAACGTATGTACTCAAGCACTCTGAGTGGATCTCTTGTGATCATGCCAGGGTCTGCACCTACAAAGAATTCCAATCAATCATATGATCAAAGTTTGCATAATACTTCTTAAGATAGGAAACATGAAACACATTGTGCAATTTGGCGAGAGCCAGATGTAGAGAAATTCTGTATCCTACTAGATTAATAACTTTGAGAACTTCAAAAGGTCTCATGTATCTTAGGGCTAGCTTAGAAGCTTTCCCAAATTTGATAGAAATATTATGGTGTTTCACTCACAAGAGAAATTTCTCTCCCACCACAAACTATCTGGGGGTTAGTTTTACATCACCATAGCTCTTTTGTCGATCATTAGCTTCCTTCAACCTTTTTCTGATTAACTTTACTTGTTCTTCCATTTCCTAAAGCATTTCAGGTCCTAAAATGATCTTGTCCTCAATCCTGTTCCAACTAATAGGAGTTTTGCATTTCCTGCCATATAGTGCTTCAAAAGGTTCCATTTTAATAGCTGATTGGTATGAGTTGTTATAAGAAAATTCTGCCAAGGGTAAGTATTATTTCCACTTATATTGTTGATCCATACAATACATTCTAAGCAGGTCTTCTAAAATCTTATTTGCCCTTTTTGTTTGACCATCTGTTTTGGGATGATAGGCCATACTAATATTTAATTGAGTCCCCAAAGCAGAAAATAGAGTCAGCCAAAACTTGGATGTCATCTTGGCATCTCTGTTAGATAGATCTTTTCTGGTACTCCATGGAGATGAAAAATTTCTTGTACAAACTTTTGTGCAATTACATATGCCCCATATGTCAAATTTCTGGGTATAAAATGTGCCACTTTAGTGAATCTATCCACTACTACCAAAATAACATTATGCCTATTCCTTTTCATTGATAGACAATATACAAAATCCATACTAATGATTGCCATTTCCAGTCTAGTACACTATGGGTTTGTAGTAGCCCTGCTGGGTGTTGATTCTCTACTTTGACCTTCTAACATTTGAAACATCCTGCAAAAAATTTGGTTGCATCCTTTTTCATCCCCTTCCAAAAAAATATAATGGTTTAATGTCGGCTAACATCTTGGTTACCCCTAGATGACCTGAGTAAGGTGCGGTGTGTACTTATTTCCATATCATTTTCCCTAACTCTGATGAATTTGGAATATACATCCTGCCCTTGAATCTCAAAAGTCCATTTGTTTCAATCTGAAAACCCTCGTATTTAGGTTCCTGTGGATTTTTTTGAAGAGCTTCATGAACTTGCAAGTAGAATTCATCCTCATTTAATTTTTTTAGTACCTAAGTTCTAAAATCTGTGTTGATTGACACCATGGAAGTTATATGTTTCCACTGACTCAATGCGTCAACTACTCTGTTCTCCTTTCCCTTGATGTAACTAACCTCAAAATGATAATCAGAGATTAATTCCATCCACCTCCTTTGGAAATAATTTAAATTGTGCTGTGTAAATATATACTTCAAACCTTGATGATTTGAATTAAATTCAAAAGTTTTTCCTAGCAAATAGTGTCACCACATTTGTAGGGCATGCATAATAGTTGCTAAATCCAGATTGTGTGGTATGTAATTTTGCTCGTACTGCTTCAATTTTTGAGATTCATAAGCCACACTTTTCCTTATTGCGTTAGCACTCCACCTATTCCATCTCTAGACACATATGTTATAACTACAAAATGGCCATTAGGGTCTGGTACAATCAAAATTGGTACAGTTGTTAGTTTCTCTTTCAATGTACCAAATGCTTCTTGAAATTTCTCAATCCATTCAAATATCTTTCCTTTTCTTTGAAGAGAGGTAATGGGGTGGGAAATTATAGAGAAATTTCTTACAAACCTTCAAGTAATATCCAACCATTCCGATGAAACTTCTAACCTCATGCAATTTTTTTTGGTATTGGCCATTCTACTATAACTTTTAACTTGCAAAATCCACTTCTATTCCTTTAGTTGTTATTGTATGCTCCAAGTGTTATACCTCTTTCTGAAAGAGAGTGCATTTTTTAAATTTTCCATAAAGTTTATGTTCTCTCAATCATTGAAGAACTGCACAAGATGCTGAAGATACTCGTCCTCGTTTGGAATAAAAAAGGGTGTCATCAAGGAATACCAACACAAATTTTTCCAAACTATCATGCAAAATACTATTAATTAGATTTGATCTTGTAACATCCTTCTTCGAGAATTTTGAAGAGTCCTTTATATCTAGGAGCTGGTTTGGAATGCATTCCTTATTATATGAAACTTTTCTTCTCTTAGCCAAGAATTTTGTTGGAGTACGGTTGGAATTTACTTAGCTTTTCTATTTGTTAATAGCTTCCACCAACCTTTCTTGATCGGTTTGATTTTTTTATCCATTTTTGAAAACATTCCTAGACTAATGCTAATCCTGTCTTCTAGATTTCCCAGCTTACAGGAATTTGACATCTTTTACTATACAATGTTTCAAATGGAATCATCTTGATAGAAAAATTATAGAAGTTTTTATAAAAAACACCATAAAAATGGGTACTCTTCCTGAGTATTGCAATCAATTTCTTTTAACACAGGTTTACCAAGATAATTTCACCAAAGGTTAACATCAACCTTCACTTTTCTAGCTAAAAAGGTTTTCATCAAGTACCAATTTCATTTATCTAATGCATCATTAAAATAAAATATTAAGTAAATACAAGAGAAAAGATCAGAATTCCTTTTCCAGTTTATCTATCCTCGAAGACTCGGCATGCCACTAAAAAGAGGGATTCCCCCTGAGTTGCCATCTGAGCTCTAGTGTGTACCCCCACTTAACCAACTCTGTTGTACTACTAAGGATACCTTCCTACTAAGTATGACAACTTTGGTTATCTAAGTGTCTAGAGTATGGTGAACTGACGAGTGCGCGTAGTGGCAATGACACTCACTATGGCCATAGTTTTTATATATATAGTTCACCACCCTACTCGAATTGGAGAGACTAATTACTTGGGCTTATTAGACTACTTGTCTGCCCACATACCATAAGTACACAAGGTTTCTTTCTTTTGTAAATTTAAGAACATAATACAAGCATTTTCTTACAATTACTTCCTTACAGGATCCATCAGAGGCCCACCTAGGACATGATAGAGATGAACATTACATCAAACATAGTGAACAACCAAAATGTTCTTGTACAATATCTTAACTCAATATCAAAATATAAAAACCTTTCAATTTCAACAATAAATAAAAAGAATGAGCTCATTTCCAACATTAAATCAAATTTCGACCTACTGGCCATAAAACTAACAATCTTCAAAATTTGTTGGCTAGACCACTTCAAAATAAAGAGATTAAATAATGGAATTCCTTGCCAGTATTAAAACGAATTTTCCGAAATCCCAAAGAAGTGTCAAAATCTAGAGGAACACTTATTATGCACCATGTGACTTGACTAAGTCATCAACAAGGGAGTAGATTGCTGTATTGTAACTAGACTTTCCAAAAACTTACAATAGGTTAGAGATCGCATTACAAACACATCAAAAAATAAGTCCCTCAAGACTTTCATCATGCTCAAAAAATTGCAAATGAAAAGATTATAGCCCATCCACTCCTATTTCTTGGAGTATCTATCATTCATTACTAAGATGATATTTTAAGATTGTGCTATAGCAACACACAAAGATTATAGTTAGAACATAAACTTCCTTCCTTCGTTCTGCTTAACTCAAACTCTATTCCTTACTTCATTGAATAGGTTACTTGTTCAAGACATAAACAACTTTAGTTAACTAAATACCTCGATGATGGTTATATTCATTGTTGCAATTGTACTTTTAGCTCTTCTGAAAGGAAAAACTCATAGTTCACAATCATTTGGCCAAAATGTCATGAAAATAACTAATATCTTCTCCTTACCATTGTTATGATTTATCTTGCAATCTCCAAGCAAATTCTTAACAAAAGTGTAAAGAATGATTCTAATCTCGATCTTGATTCATCAAAATGTTTCCTGAGATGATCCTCTTTAATTACATTCTCTCCCACACATTAACATATTTTCCAAAAGACTTCCCAAGGTATTAAAGATCTCGTATTCACCTTTACTTATGCTTAAGTATTTGTATATGGCAATTGGTTTTCTCATGGATATCAGTGAACATAGGTATTTACAGGTCCTATACCATTTTTCTTTGCATTCCATGCCCATATATCACCAATTGTCCTTTATTGATCCTTTTATTCCACTTGGCTCATTCCAAGACATCTAGAAGTTAGATTAGAACTCATCTTATCTATGAGTCTTTGATATATTTTCTATGGTTTTTCAACTCTTAGCTACTCTTGCATTTGATTATTTACTTTTGGATCTTCCCATCCTTATGTTTTTGAGAAATAATATTTTTCTTGAACTCCTATAGACACTGATTTAACCAAGCTCTTAGTCTAATTAGTATCTGACCAAGGTTTCACCTTTTTGGTCTAAGTCTCAAAATATTTCTACTATGCAACTTTAGCAGAATAGTTTTGCTCTTAAAGTTTTAACTCCTCAATTGGCTTTCTCTTAGCCATTGACATTGGTAAATGCTGGAAAAATAGTCTTCCTAATAGTTTCCTCTCTATGCCTTTTTGGCATCAAACTTGTTTTGAACCTTAGCCAATTGCTGAATGCTTAACTATTTTTCTCATGATGAGCTCATAGGTCCATGTGTTGAATCTGGTTTGGTTTGATATCATATGTAACACTCTAACTAATCTACAGTTAATAAAGTAATCTAACTACCAGCTTCCTGCTGAAAGTAACTAACTTGTTTTCACGCTAGGGTTTCCTTTGCATTTTGAATGGAAAAGAAAAACAATTTTAAATAAATACATAATATTCAATTTCTCAACTAACTTTTAAATTTTTAGTTTCACCTAAAAGGAAACAACTAATTGATTTCATATAACTAAAATAAAAAAGATCAACAACTAACTTTTCTTTGCTTTCATAAAGTAAGAGCAATAAATACAACTATGAAATAAACATGCTAATTATTTCAATAATTTAAAGAGAGAGATTGAGTACAATAAAATATAGCTTTGATGGCTTCCTACTGGAATGCTGCACAAAACTCTTCTATATCCAAGGGAAAAATAAATATCATCAAGGGATTTACCGCCCATGCAAAGACCTACTGGCCTCTCGTGTTTCTTCAACTGAAGAAAACCGTCCCTTCATGAGGGTAATCAACAAGGATCAAATTATCATCATGCCTTTGAGCTTGGTGTCAAGGAACTATACCACTTGATCGATCCTTCACTATGGTCAACTCCCAACTAGAAACATCACTTTGACAAAGGGTATATTAGGTACTTGATAGTTGACAAATGCTTAATCTAGCATAGTACCTTGGACAAGGATTTCATTATTATTGGCACTCCAGTGCCATCAACACTCTCACCCTTGCTTGACATGATAATTTATTGGTTCAAGGTTTTATATTACTATAACGAAACATTTTCTTATTTTAAGATTATGCTGTTTTCTTTTTAACCTTTAAGAGAGACTAGACTCTTTATCATTTCTCTTCTTTGATAGAAACTACTTATTCAATCAATAATAAAGGAGTAGGATGATACTTGTTTACATCAAGGAAGAGATACCATCAGACGCTAAGCATTGTTAAGACATGAAAGACCATGGACTGAGAAAGAAGTTGCACATTCTAGATACAAAAATTAAGAAGCAGAGTGAAGAAAATCCGATGACCATATCTGTGACTAGCTAATCAGAGAGCATTTAAAAAGAAGATTTGAACTGGTATTCAAGTTCATGAAATATTAAATAGGAATATACATATTTTGATACAAAACCAGATAGGTAATTAGGTTCGGTTTGAAAAAGAAGAAAGATCTTTTCCTCAGTCTAGATTAGAGAAAGAGTAATGACACAATATCAATGTATTTTCTTTTGGGAAAAATCAATAAAATTGTTTTCCTTCACATGGTAAAAATAGGATGAGCTAGCTCAAAATGGAGCTACGAGATTCAAAACAAAATGGTTCATTATACGTTTTGATTAATGAAAAATTATTCTAAGAACAAATTCTTTTACTTCCAGTTGATTGAGATTTCCATTGAAATTTCACACTATGCAAGTTAAATTAGTGATCAAATCATTTCTATCATTACTGAGTTTAAAAAATTTGTAAATATCTTTTATGTGCCTGATTATGTACTTTTAAAAATTGGTGAAGCCCCGTTCTGGATTCTCCATGTGAATGGTGTTGAAGACTCAGACTTGAAACCTAATTTTCACCTATGCTGGTCAATGAAAGACCAAGGTTGCCACCACTAGAATTCATCTTTAAGATAGGAAGAATAGAGAGAGAACAATGGGAAAGCTTGACAGGATATGTGTGTAACAAATATGAAGCCAAAACTAGAGGATAAACATCTCAGAATAGAATGACTAGGATTCATAATGTAAGCCAATGGTGAATGTAGAGAAATCGAGCTAGAGCAAAGGAAGTGAGAAGAGTGAATTGAAAAGAGAGCCCTCCATAATAATG
Organism: Sequoia sempervirens; assembly: GCA_007258455.2. Lineage (NCBI taxonomy): Eukaryota > Viridiplantae > Streptophyta > Pinopsida > Cupressales > Cupressaceae > Sequoia > Sequoia sempervirens. The sequence goes on along the minus strand of VDFB02271358.1, from coordinate 582,440,213 downwards.
TGAATTCATTGAGAAACACCCGATCAAGACTACAAGAGCCCCACGACTGCATCACTTCCTTCTTGGCCGTTTCTCCTAGAGGCATGAAGGAAAGATGGCGGGGAAAACTACTGCCTTCCAAACCACCGACGACTCCCCACTTCTATTAAATTATTTTTTGACTTAAAGCCTTATGATTTATATTTAGATTGATGGAATTAGAATAATAGCTATTATTGTTAATTTAATATTTCATAACCATTGCAATCTCCTAAGATATATTCTGAGAATTGGTTTGCTCAATTCCAAAAGGAGATTATTAATAAATAATTTAAAATTAACTTGTTTAGCAATAATTATATTGAATTACTTATGGCCAAGGTTATGACTTCGATACAAGTGTTTATACTAAATCAAGGTTTGATGATAAAATTGATCCTTTGTTAACCATGTCCTCTCCCTAATGATATTTCCCTTTTCCCTCGAGTGTTGATGATCTTGCAACCACTTGACTAAAATACTAGGGTTAGACCTTTCTTGACATATATATATACATGTCTAAATATAATCTCATCATCACATACATTTCACATATAAAAGAAAATCATTCACATTTATAGTTACGACATATAAAACAATTATTTTATCCTCAATTACACATTCACATGAAAAACAGTTACTTGTAACTAACATAACAACCATAATTCCATTGTCATAAACATGTTTAATTTAGAGGGGATGTAACAATCATGCTTAGTTTTCATGACATCTAAATAAACCTTGAAGAAAATTTGGGCATATGTTAAATGAGGAGAGAATAAACATGAAGGATTTTATGTGGTGTCATAGTCATCATAAAATAGTGAGACCTATTTTAAAGATCTAGTGGAGAGACAGATATAGTGTTATACATCTAGCACACTATGGATAATTCAAGGCTACCACTCATGTTTATGTTTCCTCTATGGCATAGTGTCTTGGTCTAGTGATAAGTATGATTGTGCAAGCAAAGAGAACTTCTTGTTAAGTAGTTAACTTAACCATTGTGTCACAAAAAGGAACTTATAGGATATATTTAAGAAAAAAACTTAATCAAGGTTTAATTATTGGAAACTTTATGTTTGAACTTGGAAGAAATAAGAGGGAAAAGAGTCTTAGATCAAATAGTTAGCTGCTAATTAATCTTATAATACGAACCAAAAATCATATAGTTAATATGAGCCTTGGAACTTAGATAATATTGTAAGGGAAATTTCGTTTAGTGGCACTATGACCATAATTTACTAAGCATTTATTTAATATTGAAACTCACCGCTTTTGATAATCCATTGATACTTTGTTGAATTCTTTAATTGATTGCATGATGTCTACCATTATCTTAGATATGAGAACCTTGATAATGAAATTATTATTATACCTAATAGTGAATCATAATATAATTCTATACTAATGGAAGGAAACTATCATTAATTTGACATTGTGGTTGAGATCGAGTTATGAGATAATTCCTATGTAACATTTCTTGAAAACTCAATAGTGACGGCTAATTTAGGTTTAGGTTGAATGACCAGTATGAATAAATCATTTAGTCTATTAACCAGACTATCATAAGAATATGGGGTTGCACTATGAGGCAAAGGGAATTAGAAGGTCAAATATATTATTAGTGGATTACTTCATATGTTGACCTAATAAATATATTGTTGCCAACTTTCTTAACCAGGATTTGAGTATTGGTTATAGATAAAACAAGCTTACAAATGCTATAAAGTACTTCCTTCAAAGGCATCTAATGACCCCACGAGTATACAAAACTTTATGTTAACATATTATATGAATTCCAAATGGAGATTCTTTCCTATGGGTTTGTGTGAACCAAGGTAATTTGGTATTAAGTAATAAGCCTAGTTGGGCTAGGTCAATGAGATGAAAATATAAGAGAATCAGGATGTTCAATCAAGATTATAAATAAATTGGGTGGAGTTTGACCCAAGACCTCGATATACTTAAGATGAAGTAAAACCTTGGGTTGTGGGAACTTGTGCGTAGGTATCCTTGATAGGCTTGTAAAGCTAACTACGTGTGAATTTGACCCATTTGGAAGAAAGAATGTAGGAGGTCCTTGGGTGAAGGATTCCCTTGTGACCTCAAGTCGATGGGGGGAGGGTCTAGAGGGGGATAAATCTTAGATGTCGGGGTTGTTCCGGATTGGTTTGACCTTCTCTCTTTGGTAGGCTTCATTTTGAGGCTGCCTCGGTACTGAATGGGTGTGAACAAGTTAAGGGAATCTAATACTATGTATTTAATACATAATATGATTTTATATAGTAAGCAAAGATTGACTACCTTATAATGGGTATTTGAATATATGTATAAGTTTGGAAAAGTTCATCTCATGTTCATTCCATGTATCTCTTATGTGTTTGTGTAATTCAACTCCATATATTTGTGTTTATGTATAGGCCTGTGTATTTGTGGATTGATATTGTGAATCATGTTATGGATGACCTGCCCAAGAGCGAACCTTCAAGATATTTGAGTAGTGACAGGTAGTCATTGGACCATACCAATGACCGATGTCTAGGCTACTGCTAGGGATTAGTCAACATTCACCTGGTTCATAGAGGTGAAGGTAGCATGCTAACCTAGTTATGATACGATCATAGCGGTTCCATAGGTAGGGACCCATTTGTGTGGGTAATAGTAATCTGGGGCTAACCACATGTTGATAGGGTTCACTGGCTGTCACTGGTATGCACAAAAGTGACCGATGCCAAGTGTTACTCAGGATTGTGAAGAAAACTGGTTGAAAATATCACTACAGTCACAAGGTGGTATATGTTAGGAGCTACTTCTTCTTGGGTGGATAGACTTGTCATCGGTGGCCTATAGGCGATTGAAGTCAGAATCCACCAGGTTTGGTAGGTTTACTACTTAGGGAAATTAAACCCTTGGGATGGTGGACAGACCTGTGGTGTAGTATGGGGTGCACTGAATCCCCTCCCAATTTTCAAACTATATACTTAGCCTTGTGTGGTTGAGGATGGACCCATGGTGTAGTATTGGATACACCAAATCCTCTTCCCATTTGTCCAATGGTGCATAATACCTGTGGAAGGATAGGAACCACATTGTAGTGTGCAATGCACTTATATTCTTTCTATCTGGGATACATTATGGACATGTGTTAGCCGTTGTGATGTGTTAGTAAACCATTGTTATTGTGTTTATGTGATGTATGGTGGAGCTCATCACTGTGTTTATGTGATGTATGATGGAGCTTGTCAATCTATATTTGTGATATATGTGGGAGCAAGTCACTAATGTAATTGTGATATATGAATGAGATAATAATTGTGGTACTTGCAAAATACATATGAGGTAATCACCATTGTACATGTGATTTATGTATGATCAAATCACTGTTATACATTTGATCTGTGTATGATCCAGTCACTATTATACTTGTGAGCTATGTATGATCTAGTCATTGTTATACTTGTGAACTGTGTATAATCTAGTCACTATTACATTTGTGATCTGTGTATGATCTAGTTATTGTTATACTTGTGAATTATGTATGATTCAGTTACTGTTATACTTGTGAACTGTGTATGATCTAGTCACTGTTGCACTTGTGATCTATGTATTCATGATCTAGTCATTGTTGCACTTGTGATCTATGTAAGATCCAACCACTGTTGTACTTGTACTATGTATGAGCTAATCAACTTGTGTATATGGGGGTATTCTCCTAATGGCCATTGTGTACAACCTTTGAGGTTATGGTATGAATGATCTCTTGTGAATATTGTGAATGTTTGTACACTAGTATTTGGTAATGATTGGTATGGACCCAACATTTGGTGGCAAGATTATTATCATTATATTATAATGGACTATGTTGTTAGTTTACATGTACTAAATTAATAGTTATGGGTTAAGGTGAGATAATAGATCTCATACAAGAGGAGAGATTGAAATCCCTCTATCATTATGGGGTGAACTACGACACCTCTGATTCCCACAGGGGGATACATAGGCAGGGTCATCATGAACCCTTGAGGCTTAGGTCGTAGGTCTAGGAAACACTTTATCCTTGGGACCTTAACACTCTTTTATAATGAGTTGATGCCACCATGGGAATGGAGAAGTATTTAAGGTAACTCTATTAAGCTTCATGGAAGGTGCTCAATCCTTTAGGTTGGTAGATGTTGTGAATGCAAAAAAATAAAATATTGTGCTCAAGATGGGGATTTTACAGAATGTAATTATCTTGCAACATAGCGAGATGCCTCCAATAGTCAAGGTATTCTTTGTGTACAAGGCCAGGATTTCCATGCAAGCTACTCAATCATCGCAAGAAGGAATCACTAGAAATGTTCCACCTCAGAAATAACTTTCTTGTTTTATTGAATATTTTTGTAATCAATGTTAAGTCTCATGAAGTCAAAGAGAATTATTATTTTTTCAATTATTCCAAGAAATAATTACACTTGCAATCATATATATGTAATATGATGTTATCGAGGTACTCCAAAGTATATTTGGAAGAAATAAATAGGAGATTATTGAAACTAAAAGTTGTGTCTGTGAGCAACAATTAGATTATTGAATGAATGAGATCTATTATAATCTATGTGTTATAATTGATTTCTTTTTCTTATTGTATTTCTATGTGAATGTAGAATCATTTTGAATTATTGAATCTATTTTAGTTTCACGATTGTCTTTGATTGGTAGAATTTATTAGTAAATATTTCATGGAATGCAATCAGTTTGTGTGCTAAATATCTTTCATGATTAAAATTCATTTAGTAATGTGCAGTGATAAAGATTTATAAATATTTGATTTCAGTTTTATGCCTTTCCCACTTTTTGGTTGAAAGCATACCCACATTTTTAATTTTTGAAATTCAAAAAAAATATATTATTTATTAGAAGAGGGAGTTGTACCTCATAAATTTTTGAGAGAAACTATCTCATATAGAAGTAGTTTACTCAATTGTTGATTATTGATTTGCATTAAGATTGGGCAATAGAGTAAGGCATTTAAACTTTTAAGAAATGCACAATTTGTCAACCAATAGATTTTTGGTGACTTTGTTGAGAGGTTCTAACAAGAATATTAATAATAGAACTGCTTATCCATATATACAGTTTTATTTCATGAGCAACCATAGTTTTTCCATATAATAATGATATCCTTGTACCACAACCAAATTTAAATCGAGGATACAAGACAAGTAGGAAGATATTATATTCTAGTTAAATACTTTGGCCTAGAGGTGTAGAAGAAGCAATGAGGAATACCACCGAGTTAATCAGGTATTGAACTTGAAGAAGAAGATTTGGGAGAGGAAATTAGGAGGCTTCATCCCAACCAAAAGTTGTGTATAATAGAAATAATTTTTAGTATCACCAAGGCTCATATCAGAAGGAATCAGGGCCAACAATATTAGAATAATTGATTTATTATATTATCTCTACAATATTATAATAGTATGATTTTCTCCAAATATTTTGTTGAAACAAGAAATTTAATAATTGTATTAGTTAAGATGTATGTGGGGATTGGTCTTCATAAAAAAATACGAGTCATGTAGATTTTCATTTATTTTTTTATCATTTAATGTATACCCTTATTTCTAATCCCAAACTTTTAAACCCAAAAATTTAAACCTTAAATATACAAAAATAAAATACATAAAAGACCAAAAGACTAACCTATAGGTCTATAAACTGTGAGGTTGGTGAGAGGAGGTGATAGGTGAAAATATTTGGTACAGGAGGTACAAAAGTGGGTACCCATTCTTTCCCGTCGTTGTTGCTATTGGGATAAAATGAGCACAAAATCATTTAAAAATAATTTATAATATTTTATGAAATAAGTACCCATTCTAAATGAGTACAAACTTAGGACAAGACCCTAAACCATAATGGGTACCCATTTTTATTTCATTCTCGGGTCCCCATTCTTGTCGATAGTTTTTTCTTGACACTTCCCCTATATGTGGACTTAATTTATTAATATTTTTTTCCCAACACTTCCCCTATATGTGGACCTAATTTGTTGCTTTTCCTTGATAGACCCTTTATTTTTAATAATTATATGGTGTCATTTTAGATATTATAACACCTCTTCTTATGAGGGTGTTAACATGATTTGATATGTTAAAATTATGATATATTATAGCATGTTTTCTTCAATTATAAATGCTACATTTATGATTATGAATGTTTTTGTGCTAGACTATATTTTGACCCATATAAGTTGTGATCATATACTTGATTTTAGCACATGATCTTAACAATGGTATTAAACATAGATACCATTCTAGACAATTTTTATCATAATTAGTTGTGGTAGGTAAAATGGTTAGAGGACCTAGTTTCATTTTTTTCTAAAGTAAAAATTTAAACTAGAGTAGATGGATTATATTTCCTTTTCGATTAAAGTAATTAAATCTAAACTAGAGTAGAAATGTAAACTTGAGTAGAGTAGGTTTTGCCTTGTGTTTGTATATTTTTGTGTCATCTTGTAATGGTGATGATGTGGGTGTCACACTCATCTTACTCCATGTGTTTTTGAGAGAATAAGGTTATGGGATAGTGTTTATCATCATCATGGAGGAAGCTTCATCCTCTTGAATATGCTCATTGTGGTGACTTTGTCAAACGAATAGTGAAGTTTTCTACTTTGTGACACCATAATTGGTACATTGGTGATGTTGTTTGGGTGTTGTTGTACTTGACACAATATCTTGTGCACATATGAATTCAGTGTTATAACAAACACTAAAACTAGTTTGTTAGGTATTTTTTAAGTTAATTTTTAGGGTGAAATCTTGGGGTATTATAGTGGGACACATTATTGTGCTCCCACTTATTATAACAAAGTGTTGATATCTAAATTTTGAAACTAGATCCATGATTAGAAGACTACAACAAATAAATTCTAAGAAACTAAAATTTTGGAATAGAATTGTAATAGATTTGTCCTACAAAATTGTAATCCTCTAAAAATTGATATACCATATGATGCTTAGGATCTTGTCTACATTTAAAACTAATCTTTAGCACACACACAAATTATTCATCTAGAGCTATTTGATTCAAAGAAAATAATGATGATATTAAAGAATATTTTAGAGGTGATTATATCATCTAATCTATATATTGATATAATATGATATATATTTAAATAATATAAAACTAACTTATTGAAATATACACAATTTTTTTTAAAAGCTTTTAAAAATATAATTCTCTATACAAAATAGTGTAAAATAAATAATAAATAATAAAATATACATTTTTCTATTCTCCAAAAATTAATTAATAAATTAATAAATTAAAATATTTAATTTTTATAATTATATAATAAAATATATGATTTATAAAAAATTAAACAAGTTAAAAATCTAAAACTTGTCAAACCTAAAACCTAAATTTGTGACCATGACTTTACTTTCTAATTTACTCTGACTTTGAATATTTGAAAATCCAAAAGATACTCTATTATTAATGCTCATTTAAAATAAATATTCTCACTTAGAAATATCTGTGTCAATGTCAATATCTTGTCTTCTCTCTCATATGTTATTTAAAATCAGAGGGGATGAACTTCGTTCCAACGCGTAAACCATGACCAGCTAAATAAATAAATAAATTTCTCTAGTGCTCATTAAAAGCAGATTCTCAACTTTATATCTGTTTTAAATTGTTTAATACGCCATTCAAATTAGAGGCTGTCAACTTTGTTCCGAAAGTGTAAGAACATCATTTACCCACCCACCATGGCTTTTCCATTTCCCACTCTAATCTGCGTGAAGAAGAAGTCGAAATTTGGGATTGTGTGCGTGATTGACAATCCAAAGAATGTAACAGCAGATTCTGAGTCTCCATCTTATTCTAATGAACACTGCTTGGGTTTCTTGGAATCCTCCACACACAGATTGCTCCAAACTATTAAAGAATGGTGATGTTGGTGAGATCCGATGAATGGCAAGCATTGAAGAGATGCATAAGAAGTTATGTATATATGCCCTCTCTTTTACTTCAGTTTGTCACAAGATTCTCTCCTTTCAAAGCATTGAAGAATGGTGGGACAGAACACGTGACACTCACCGTGCTTTGTTTAAGCAATAATGGTAGAGATGCCTGATTATCTTTTTAAGGTTATAGTTCAATTGATTGAGCACAATTGGTGAGGATGATGGTATGTGATATCCAGATCATCCACCAACGTTCAAACTTTTGGAGGCATGTTTGGGCTAGGTTCCTCCACCAACGTTCAAACATTTGGAGGCATGTTTGGGCTAGGTTCTTGGATCACTTTGACGGATTGGATTCCCTCACACGTGGCTGCTGAACCGAAGGTGACTTGTGATTTAGATGTATGCTACCTCATATTGTTGTAAACCACTATATGAAGACAAATATTTCTTTTCTAAAAAAATAAATTCCTATGAAAGATTAAAGATTTGAGGGTATAAATTCCTATGAAAGATTAAAGACTTGAGGGTGACAATGATTGAATAGTTTAAGGTGTAACACACATATCTATAATTCCTTAATTCATTAATTTTTTAAATCAAACATTAAATATTTTAGATCAGCCATAAAAAAAATTCACCACCATTGATTTTATTTACAATTTAACGGTTTAAGTTTTATTTTGTGACAAAAAAATGTATCCTTGAGCTCCAGTGTTATGGCACCCAAATGTAGTTTTAGGCTTCATGAGCACTGGAGTTATGTGGGTATATTTTGACCCATGAAATTTAGCCCCAATCAATAAATTATAAATCTTCAATTATCTAAATACAATTCTAGGCTCAATGAGCATTGGAGCCCCATGGGTACATTTTAACCCATGAAATACAACCCCAACCATTAGATTATAAGTAAAATCAATGGTGATGATTAAAAATTGGTGATATGCCCCTAAAAGTAACCCATAATTATATAATATTATTGAAAAATTAATTTCATTTTCTAGGTCTAACTTATAAATATTAGGAAAATTTGATCTAATTAGGCATTGAATATTATAACAATTTTTTGAATTTAAAAGTTCAATAAATTTTTTTTTGAGTGATTTGATCAAGACTAAAATAAAATTTTGTAAAATTATGGCAATTTAGGTCATCTTACAACTTGTACTATTAGTCAAATTTTGAATCCCCAATTTCAACTATAAGCCAATTGACAAATTTTCACCAAAATAATCACTGAGTTTGAGTTTATTTTGAAAAAATAATTTGTTTCAAGTTTATTTTAAAATATTTATACTCTTTAACAATTAGTAAGGAACAAGATTAAAGTGAATTAGAATATATAAGCATGTAATATATTAGATTAGAGTCTCACATTAGAGATTGAATCTATATAGTGTAAGATTAACCCAAAGTTGTAGAATCAACTCAATGCAAATGATAATTTTTAGAATGGAGGACCGTAGAATTCAAAGATCTCATCTTGCCATTAATGGTAATTTTTCAAAAAAAATTTACCGTTCGGTGTAGTCCAAGGGTTTTCATGGTGCAGGAAGGGCGCTAAGGACCAGTTTTTCCAACTCTAATGGTGCAAATTTCAATAGATCAGCTTTGGGACTTTATGGAAAATCATTTTCCTCAGAAAAAAAGGAATTTCCTAGTAGGGTTAAAGGTTTTAACGAGATTCCTAGTAGTGTTTTTCATAATGGGGCTTGGATACCTGATCAACAAGAAACCAAGCTCTCTAATAGGAATTTTTAGCAAAATTCTCGAACCAGAAAATCTTTAAATAGGGAGAAGCAAGCTCCTTTCGATATTTGTGCCTCTGATTTGGAAGCCATTGAAGATTCTTCGAACTCTTCTCGCTCATGGGCCAATGTGGTTTTTGGTCAACATACTCCTGCGACTTTTCCAAATAATGTTCCGATCAAACATGGAGCTTCCTTCAATCCAAAGCTAGCAAATCAACATCTTTTTACTGGCGAAAAGGTCAACCTTAGTTCTGTGACAAACACACCTGCTTCGTATCTGAATAATATAGCTCATAGGCATGATGATTGCTATCGGGTTCTTCATTTGCAGTTGAAGAATGCTCAAAGGGGTAATCTCAACAAGGTGCCATTGATTATTTCTACTGATTGTCCAAATGTCTTTTCTTTCAAGGAAAATGTGCAAAGCAAAGGGGGGAAAAAATGGGTTCGTAAAGACTTGGTGAAAGCTTCTTCCAAAGAACCGGATCTTGTGCAATTTTTTTTTTTGCTTGAAGATGATTTGAGTCCACAAATACATGATCTTAGGGATCACGCTCTAATCTATAAGTTTTGGAACTTCCTACCCTCTATTGAAGTTTTAAAATATTTGATATATTCTGAATGGGATGGGGCTAATCAACTCTTTTACGTAGATAAGGGCAATGGTTTTTTCATTGTCTTTTTTTCCACAAAGATGCAAAGAGATTTGGTTTTGAAGGTCAAATCTTGGTCTTTTGAGGGTTCTAGGCTATACACTTAGGCTTGGACCCCAAGTTTTGATCCCTCTTATGTTGTAAATAAATTCATTCTTTTCTAGATTCAATGGGAAGTGGGTATAGTAGAGACCATTGCTAATCACCTGGGGATTTTTGTTTGTCATGACATGGATTTTTTACAAATCCATATAAACCGATTAGGGTGTTTGTCTTGTTAAATACTTTGAAGGATTTACCTTCATCAATCGAGATAAATTCAAATTTTAGGTCTTGGGAGAGGAAAGTCCTCATCAAGAATCCACAAAATGTTTGTGTTGGCTGTCATTTATTGGGGCATTCTATCTAGCAGTGTTTTGAGTCACAAGTTTTTTCTAATTTTCAAGTCTCGCCTCCTGCTGAGAACAATACTTCTGTGATGAAGGTAGATTTGAATGAAAAAATACTTGTCATTGGGGATTGGATTCTCACTAAGAATTCAATAGAGAATACAAGTATGGAGGGGCCTATTTAGAAAGAGAATTTTGAGTTGGCCTTGCTACCCTCTGCTATAAGATCATCTCAATGTAATGACTTGGATTTGAATTTGTCTACTCAAAGGTTGAGGAAAGGAAACTGGGTGATGGCCAATTCTTTTGATCTTGGATCCATGTACCATCCTCATCTCATATCATAGGCCCTAATTTGTTAACACAAGATTTTTTTTCTTCTAAATATTTTTTCCATAGTAATGATATTATAGCTTCTAATATCAAGGGTATGTTTTCAAAAAAGGACAGGGTTCTCAAGTTTACATTTAACTTTCCTAGTGATTGGTTGATTACCCGAGTCTTTGCAATTGAGGATTTATCCTTGAATCTATATACTCCAAGAATTACAATACAAAATGCTCATTAGTTAGAAAAAAATACTTTCAAGCTATTATGGGGAGATAATATGGTACCAAAATTAGAGAGTCTAAGTGAAGATGCTCATTCTGTTTCCCCTTTGTCCTTTGAAAAGTATGGTTTTGAATTTTCTGGTAGAGATCTAGAGGAGGCTAGGTTGGATTTGCAAGAGATTTATGTTTTGGGTGAGACCAATCTTCAATGTGGGGTGGACAATAGTTCAAAATTGGTTGTCACAAACTTATTCGGGGAATTTTCAGAAGAAGTAGGTCAGTATACTCAACATATAGAGGAAGTTCAAAAATTTTTCTTAGAAAAATGTGCTAATATTTTACCTTACCCTTTAAATATTATTTCTCAGGATACTCAACATATAGAGGAAATTGTTGATGAAGTTCTCACTGAGAAATGTGGTTCCATTTTTGAATCTCGTATAACTAAGTCACCTGGGAAGAGAGGAAGAAAATCTAATGCAATAAAGATGCAAGAGGAGATTGAATTAAGTAACGATTATAGAAAAGAATATGAAGAACAAGCATTGATGAGTAAACATACAAATGATAGAGATAATAATGTAGAGGAAGATACTGGTTTTGATTTCTCAAAACAATTATCTATCAGGAAAACACCTCTTTTATCCTCTACAGTTAAATCACCAGGTAAGAGAGGAAGGAATTCAAATGCAACAAAGATGCAGGAGGAGATTGCTTTTGGGATTCAGTTACCATTAGATGGTAACATAAAGAAAAGATTGAGCAGAGTAGGTTGCTCTCCTCGATCGATATGAAGATTGTCTCTTGGAATGTTAGGGGATTAAATGCCCCTAACAAAAGAGCCCAATTTAAACAACAAATAAATTCTTCAGGGGCTGATATAGTTCTATTAAAAGAGACCAAGTTATCTAAGGAAATTTATGAAAACACAATTACCAAGTGGACTTTATGGAAGTCTTGTTCAGCTGTTGGTCAGGGAGCATTTGGGGGATTGTTATCTTTATGGAACACAAAAACTGTACAAATGGAACCTATCTCTAATAATTCGCATTGGCAATGTATATGCATCAAACTCAACAGTAGGAAAGCAAAAGCTTTGGAAGGAGCTTGAGCTAATATTTGAACAATCAAGAGTAGAAAAAAATCTACTTGGTGGAGATTTTAATGCAATTTTATCTCCTCATGAAAAGATAGGAGGGATTTTTCCTCCTCATAAGAGAGTGGAAGATTTTACTAATTTTGTACATAACAATGCACTTGTTGATGTGCAACCAAAGAAAGGAATGTTTACATGGACAAACAAGAGGTGATACTTTCTACAAATAGCTGTCAAGTTAGACAAATTTCTAATAAATTCAAATTGGGTAGTAGAGAGTATGTACAATTTTTTGAGATTTTACCATGGATAGGGTCATATCATTTTCTTACTTTCTTAAGTATTGTAGCCACTAATTCTTCACAGAGCTTCTTTTAAGTTTGAATCAATGTTGTTTATACATAGTGAGTTCATACCTTTATTGAAAACATGGTGGATGGAAGCACTGTATGAGCAAGGCTCTATCATGTATAGATTTTGCATGAAAGTGCAATTTTTGAAAGGAAAAATAAAACTATGGAATATACAAGTGTTTAAAAATATTTTTCATCAAAAAGATCTGATCTCCAAGCAGTTGGTATATGTAAATGAGAAAATTATAAGTTAGGGGTTGACTTTTCAATCTTATGAACTTCAAAAAGTCTTCAATCAGAATTAGTTTTGCGTGAGGAGTTGTATTTGCGGTAGAAATCTCAGGAATTGTGGCTTAGAGAAGGTGATAAGAATACCAAATTTTTTCATATTTCAGCTCATGTTAAGAAAGCTAAGAATTTAGTGTTTCAAATTCAAGAGAGTACATCGGGAAAGTGGTTAAATAATGAAGTAGACATACATAATGAAGGGATAATTATTTTTTAAGTTATTATCAACACCCATACAACAAACAAGTCAGATTGGAATTGAAAGAGATGACATGTTGCAAGCAATTCCTACACTTGTCATTGAGCAAGATAATGTACAACTTAACAAGCCCTTTACTCTTGATGAAGTGGAATTTTTTTTTTCACTCAAGCTTGATAAGGCTCTAGGACCATATGGTTTTACAACAATGTTTTCCAAAAATGATGGGATTTTATAGGAAAAGATCTTCTTAAGGAATTGGAAGAGTCTCAAAAATATTGTTCCATGCTTAAGTAGTTTAATGTAACACATATTGCATTAATTCCAAAGGTAAAGGATCCAAAGTCTTTCTCAGAATTTTGACCTATATCTCTTTGCAACACAGTTTACAAGATATTTACTAAAGCAATCTATCTTTGATTGTTTCCCATCATTCCTAAGTTAATTTTAGAAGAACAAGGTGGTTTTGTTCCTGGAAGAGAGACAATGGAGGGTGCTTTAGTGACACATGAGGTATTGCATTCAATTTCACTACACAAAATATCTTCATTTATCATCAAGCTTGACATGATGAAAGCTTATGATAAAGTGGATTGGGTTTTTCTGATTCAAGTATTAAAGAAATTTGGCTTTAATAATAAATGGTGCAAATGGTTCTTATCTTTCTTGAATGGTGCACAATTTTTAGTTTTAGTTAATGGCATAGCATCAGGTTTGTTTAGTTCAACTCAAGGTGTGAGGCAGGGTGATCCTTTATTGCCTTTTTTGTTCATAATATTGGAAGAAGCTCTTAGTAGAACAATAAAAAATAACACAAGTACAAGGCTTGTAGAAGGGTATTTCAATACCTTCCACTGATGTATCTGTAACACATTCTCTATTTGTGAATGAAACATTATTATTTGGCTTAGCTCAACTTTAGGAGGCTAAGTATATTAAGATTGTTCTAAATAAATATTCACTTGCATCAGGTCAGAAAATAAATATGGAAAAATCCAAGATTTATACTTTTAATATCAAAATGGGGTTACAAAAGAAAATTGTTAATCATCTTGGATTTCAAACAACAAAATTTCCTTGTAAGTACCTTGGGATACTGTTCTTTACTAGTGAAAATAGAGTCTCTTATTGGGATAATGCCATTCAAAGTATTTAGAATAGAATTGCAGCATGGAAGGGTAGGTGGTTGTCATTATCTAGGCGTATATTATTGATAAAACTAATCCTTTCTGCCATTCCAAATTATTATATGACAATACTAAAAACACCAAAGTTTGTGATTTTGTTCATTGAAAAACTAATTAGGGATTTTTTATGGAAGGTTAACATGGACAACAAAAAGAAGATCTCACTTATCTCATTGGAAAATCTTTGTGAAGATAAATTAAAAGGTGGTGTTGGGATTCATAAATTGTCAGAAAGATTTAGATATTAAGTACAAAATTAGTGTGGTATATGTATGCTAAGCCACACACAAAATGGTGTAAACTTATGCAAGCAAAGTACTTAGATAGACCAAATCCAAAGATAGTATTCAAAGTAGAAAATCCACCACAAGGCTCTATAATGTGGAATTTCTTGGTTCAATGTAGTTTAAAGGTAATCACCTCGTACCTTACTTGGGAAGTACATGATGGTATGTAAGTAAAGTTTTGGGAAGACTCTTGGGGAGGGCATGCACCTTTGAACACAATACATAATCTACAAAGTATTCAAAATATTCTTATTAGGGATTGGGGGAGTAATATGAATGACTATTTTGAGAGCTTAGATGAGTGCACCAGGAAAGTAAAATGGAAAGATGTTTCGAACATTATTTGTTCAGATGATTAGAAAGAGGGATTCAGGAACATTTTAAGCACGAAAGGGTTGTTTTTGTGTCAGGCGGCGAAGATAAGTTGATATGGGCTCCATCAAGATCTGGTCTCTAAACAGTTAAAATGGTTTATAAGGAAAAAATGTGTCAAAGGGAAAGTATCAAACCTCAAAGAGCTTTGTATCTTTGTTGGGATTCAATAGTTTTTCCAAAAGCAAGATGTTTTTCATGGTTGGTGATTAAAAGGAGAATACTGACTAGTGATAGACTTGCAAAACTTGGGATTGTAGCTCAATTTACATGTGTCTTATGTGATAATGAGCTGGAAGAGGTGAATCATTTGTTTATACATTATCCTTCTGCATCTCATTGTTAGTCTTTTATTAAAAATAAATTAAATTGGTATGCTCCACTACCAAACAATTTGTGGGACCTCTTTTCAAGTTGGCCAGTATTGTATAAATTAGCATTGTTTTCATGCATTTGGAGATTAATTCCATTTGTAGTATTGTGGTCCATTTGGTGGGAATGAAACAAAAGGATTTTTAGGAAGGAAAAACTGAAGGTTGAGCAAGTGTTGGAGAAATTAGAAGCTCCACTAACAAAGATTACAAATTCATATGTTCAGAAGGTCAAAAACATTGGATCTTTATTCATAGATTGGGATTCAAAGGTAATGTAGAAGTGGAGTAATATTGTTCTACTATTTAAAGGAAGCTTACACCAGAATCCAAGTCAGAAAGTAGACAAAAGAAAAATATACTGGATTCCACCTATAATAGGTTTCTTCATGTTAAATTTTGATGGTGCATCACGTGGAAATCCAGACATTTTAGGGGCAAGGATTGTAATAAGAGACCATAAAGGGTTAATAATATAAGGAAAATCAATAAATTTTTTGAGAGGAACAAATAATATTGCGGAGGTACAAGCATTGCTTCATGGGTTGCAATTAGCATATGATTTGGAAATTAAAGAACTGGTAATTGAAGGTGACTCGTTAATCATTGTAAATGCTTGTAAAGAAAGGAAATTTTTTTGTTGGAAAATCAGATATGTATTGCAACAAGTATGGAAATTGTTGCCTAAGTTTAAAAATGTGCAAATTAAACATATTTATAGGGAAGGCAATCAAGTTGCAATTTTTTTTGTAAATATTGGATGTGAACAAAATCAAAGTGAGTAGATATATGGAAATAGTGTGCAAAATATTTTTCACGACTTGATTGAAATCATTAAAAGGGAAAGTGCTAGATTGTAAATAATGAAATGGAGATAATTAAAAGTTTTTTCATGTTTTAAGAAATTGAAAATTTCTTCTACCATCACTATTTTTAAATGCAATGTGGTGGATTGCATCAGTATAAAGTGTCGATTCAAAAGCTGTAGGTATTATCACTATTGTCATGGTGGATAATATAAATTTTGTTCTGATGTAGAGGTACGAGGAGTATAGACTATATAATATTATATCCTTCCTTTCCCACATGGATATTTTCTTTTGCAAATGTAAATTTAGAAACATTGGAATCTGATCACATAAGCAAATATGTGTGGGTACTTACACTCTATTAGTTACATTGAAATCAACACGTATGATCCAATTAGGTGACATCATTAACAAATAGATCCGTAATTTACATAATATGCCGTAATCCTTTTTATTAACATGGTTTTTTGTTTTGCAAGAAGATGTGCTCATAACTCGAATGTGTCCTATATCTTATTGATTTGGCCATATTAAATGTCAAGTGTATGCCAAATCATTCTTGTTTCATTTTATGTGGGTAGTATAAGTCTACCTGAGTGATTAAGCTACTGTCGGAGGCCAAATATTTTCCAAAATGGAAACAATACCATAGTTAACATCTGTAATTACAAGTGTGCAATGAGATAAATCAAATGACATCACCGTGATTTCATTCATCTCACATTGCATAGTCCGTAAAGGTTTATTATGTTTTTTCTAACAACTGGTGACATTTTGTAGGAAATTGAGGCATGACTATGAAAGGAATTTATAATGCTTACCTTCAAAGTAATTTCAAACATGTAATATAGTTGTCAAGGATAGTCAAATTTCAAAGCAGACTTTCAATTTTTGAAAATTCTAGAAAATCCACAGCTATATGAGGAACCAACTTCAAACCATATTCATTTTGCAAGTTCTCTGACATCAAAATGTAACAAAAATCCTCTCAAGAAAATGAATCTTTCAAGGTTACTCTTTTAGTTTTAGGGTGACAAGCTAGTGCACTCTTATAGTTATGGTCTTCATGCAATTTAACGGATTCAAAACAATTTAAATCTTTAGGTGCAAGTAATAGGGTAAAGTGCATATTTTCTTTTGTCTTCACTTAAAAGTAGGTGTTCAGCTATCCAAAATTGTTTCCAAGAGTCTCTTGGTATTTAAAAAAAAAATAACTGAATGAGTTTCAAGGTTATTTTCATGAGCAAATATTTGTTGGCTGTGTTAATTTCTGTCTAATGAAGACTCCATGAATTCATGCTTGATACTCTATTTTTCGTAAGCAATATTCTAGCTTGTGCCTTTAGTCGAAAGCCATATATAGTAGTTTGGGAAACTGTGTTGTCATTTCTGCATCTTGGATCAACTATGAATACTTGCACCATTAGTATATTTCTCAAAGGGATTTCTTCTTATTGTATTTGAATTTTGAGTTCTTTTTACTGGAGACATGGGTGTGTCTTCAATAGAATTTCTACCAAGAAATCATAGAGCACCTTTTCAAGTGCAGTAGTGGGAATTTCCCTTCTCCAAAGGGCTAGACAGAGAACAATTATCTTATATTTTTAAAACAGATTGCGTGACTATTTTCAAATGTGTGAAGGATATAATTGGTGATGATATATTGCAGCCATCAACACAGAGAATTATCTTTCCTTCCAATTTGGTATCAATATTTGTTTCAAATGTCTTGGATTTGAACCTGAACTATTAGGATATACAAAAGATAGCAAATGCAGTCATTAAAGAGGTTTTCTTGCAATAAAATGCTCTACTCACAAGTGTTTAGAAGTATGACTTTTGGCTTGGAGAAGCGTACATTGGAGGTGTATTCCCTAGACACTACTTGCATCACAAAGTGAGTTTCAGAAACATCTATACATGTTTCATGTTGGCACTTGAATTTAATTCCTCAAGTTTCTTATATAGGGAGCTGAATAGGTATCATATTGAACCGGGGAATGACATGATAAGGAACTTCAAAACCAAATTTCATATAATTTTATTCCTTCTTACACACCATTGTCATCAAGCAACTTTACTCAGTCATCCAATTCAACCACAACAAGTAGAGGTTGAAACTGAAGAATCAAATGTAGCACTAGGGGAAAATGTAGAACCAGGGCCATCAAATGCACAACCACTCATTGAAAGGTGTTAGCCAATCCTCCCAGACATGAACATTACTGCACACTCTACATCATCTCCTCTAGTGAATCAGATCATGAGAAAAGATGGGAAAGGAGCCAGTTTCTTAGTTCAAAAGGCATGAAGGATATTGTTAAAATGTATAGGTCTTTGTAAAAGTCAATTGATTTTGTTATAATGGACAGTTGACACTTCCATATTATCCCATTTTTAGTAAAATTTTGTCGTCAAAAGGAACGGTCTATCAACTGAGGGTCTGCCATCTTCTCAAAATGTATCAGTTGACATTTTATATCTATCTATAACGATACTTCATAGTAATATAGTAACCTTTACTATTACATAATATAAATAGTCGGCCTAATAAGCCTTTTATAAAAAAAAAGCATTTGAAACCCTCACATTAAATCTCTTAGATCAAAATTTATTACTAAATTTTCTATTCCCAAAAAATTAATTGTCCATTAATATTTTTTAACTTACAATTGTTAATATCAATAATAATTTCAGTTCTAATTGATAATTTTACTCAGGTATTAATTTTATAATAATTATATCGACACAATAATAAAGTCATTGGTAAGAGTAGAAATATTTATTTTAATCCTCACTTAATTCCCTCCATAAGTTCTTGTTTTTTTCCTTATCATCTTTAAGATTAGTATTTACTTGTAAAAAATAATTTTATATTATATAAACTATTATTGAATTAAATGATTATTTTTTTAAATTTAACTGCATATATATTTTTAACATTAATGTTTTATATCACTATTTGACCCTTTGTGAGGATGAGGAAGAATTAAATGTAGATTTCATACTCAAGTTTCTAAAAAGAGGAAAGGATAAGGAAAGGAGAGTAGAAACCAAGCGACCAATTTAATAACCACAACCATCTTAAATTTTTTTTATAAAGATTCTCTCAAAAATAATGAGACAAATAGATTGAAGTTATGGAATGATACTACAAAAATTACTTTCTTTCCACCAATAAGAGGATATCTTGCACACCAAGTATAATAATGGAATGGAAATAAGCTATTATTAATAAATATAGAGAATTAAGATAAAACTTAAAATGCACAATCTATCATAATTAAGCATAAAAATATACAATATAAAAGAAGATAAATATATTTAAATGTTTAAACTAACATCTTAATAAAATTAAACAATCATACTTTATATTCGAAAGGAGAGTTGTGACATGCATGATAAATTTTTAATCTTGTTCCATTGGCATATCCAATAATTCATCTTGTAGATTTTTCAACTTTATATCTTTTAAAGGTTAAGTATCATGAGTTCTAAAGGGTCCAAACCATTACTTTTTAATTTCCTAGATTTATAAACCTACTATCATATAGGAGAATTGTATTATCAATTTGAAAGGATTTTTTCCTTGATATTTCATCCATGCAAAGCCTTCTAAATTATTTCTCTTGTATTTGATTATAAATAGATAAAACCCTTTTCTCATTAAGTTTTTCAATTATACCAACCTTTCTCTAATTGAATCCTCATTATTTAACCTTAATGTTCTTAAGAATGTAAGGTTGGGTACCATATATTGCATTGGTGCCACCACATCTAATCCATATACTAGTTGAAATGGAAAATACTTGGTATGACATTTATAAGTGGTTCTATAAGCCTATAATATTGCAAGATTCAAGTTTATGGTGTTCTCATTGCACATATTAGTCAATATAGTGGCCAAAATATTATTGAATGCCTCACTAGTCCCATTGGCTTGTGGGTGATAGAAACTAATTCTATTATGTGTGATCATGAAATTATCTAGAAGCTATGCAATTATCTTGTTGAAAATGTCTCTACATTGATTAATTTTATTTTTTTTATTTTTTTAAGGGGTAAACACTTTTGACCCAGAAATATGAACCAGTGAGGTCACAAATGGGAGACCTCATCCCCAATTTAAACATTCAACAATAACACCCCAATGGGGTTTGAACCTTGATGGTGAGAACAACATCTCAGCAACTTAACCATCAAACTATGCCACTATTGACATTAATTGTAATTATTAAAGGATGAAAATACCATTTTTCAAATGGGAAATATACCAACATAGCTACAATGGCATATCATACCTCAAAATGGATTTTCCTATTATTTCTAATAGATGTCACACTTTTGGACATATTTATGTGTCACTTTAAAAGTTTAGGCAACCACATACCAAACAATAGTGTGTTCCTTTGTACTATTACATCTCTAAAATTGTGGGAACTAGATACCCCCTCTCATGCTTCTCACAAAATATCCTCTCATTCTCAAGCACTATTATCCTATTTATCTTATCGTCTAAAATAATATGTAGTTGTCCTTCGATCAATACATATGGTAATATCATCACAACAACATATTCCTCTCTTATTTTGTGACCCCCTTCTTAGAATTACCTATTGACAATAACTCATCATCTAGTTGTGAACTCCAGTATACTACTTGGAAAGACAATTGGGTGGTCCTTATTTCCCCTTTGTTGCACAAGCATTTCCTGAATTGTGGTGCTAGATATATCTACATGAACATAAAATGGTAAGTTCAAATTTGGAAATATCAAGATAGGATCATCCACAATATTATTCTTGAGGACATAAAAAAATCTTCGCACTTGTTAGAGCATTCAATTTTCTCTATTTTATTTATATATGTGGACACTGAAAAAGTAACCCTTCTATTTTTTATGGCTTGTTTGGGCCCTCCTTGTGATTTTGGCTTAATTTTTCCTTGATTTAATGTTGTAATATGGATAACAAATTCACATTAGGTCATGGGCCCTTTTAAAGATAAATAAACCTAACTCTGTCCCAATTTAATGTTGTAAAATGTGTTTATTGACATTTTAACATTGAATTTGGGAAGCTCGTAAACCAAGTGGACCTAATCTAGTGTTGTAATGTGTCCTACAAATTCACATGGGATTTAGGGCCCTTCTAAGCTAAATAGATTCAATTTTTCCATTGTAAAGTGCATTTATTTACACTTTCACATTGGATTTTGGGCCCTATTATATTTATGACCTTTATATCATCATTAATAGGCCCCTGTGACCCCATATTGTGCATCCCAAGGAAAATTTTGATAAAAAACCTAACTAGATCAACATATAGACTTAATTTATGCATTCCCCGATACTTTAGCTAGCAAAATGGCCCCTATTGGACCCATTTGTCACCTTGAGAGAATGAGTCCCATCTAGGTGGGACTCATTTTCCCAGGATGGTGAATGAGTCCCATTTGAGCTATTTTCAAAGTTTGAGCGAGAAAAACTAGGTTTTAAGTTTAATTTTCTTCAATGTTGGCCTTGGGGATCGAATTAACAGTCATGTACGTGAATTGCCTATATAAATGAGCTTCTAAATCATTATTTCATCTATCCATCATACATTCATGAGATCAAGTCAAGCAAGCAAGAGTTATGCATTTCAAGTCTTCACAAGGTCATCAAGATAGCATTCAATATCAATTCTAAGGCATTCAAGGGTAGATTCTTCATCCATTGTTCCAAAAATTCAAGATCCATCATCATGGAAAGTTTCTAATTGAATTAATTCATATTCATACTTCATTATCTTATTTCATCATTTTGGTTTAATTACCTAAAAGGGGTTTGACCAAGGCAAACCCCCATTCCCTAACAATCATCAAGTTTCTCTCTCTCTCTCTCTCTTTGTGTGATTGCAGACCTAGGTGCTTTAAAGGCTTGGAGATCACTAAATATTAGGTTGAAGACTTGTTGGAGTCATTTCCCTATTGGAAAGGTCAAAATCCTCACAAAAAGTCACTTACAGTCCTGAAAATTAGGGTTTTGGATACAGACACCTGGAAGAATAGATTGAGCAGACAAAGAAGAGTAGGTCTGAACTTTAAATTTCTAGAAAATTCAAACTATACTCATTTTCCATTAGTGGTGAATGAGTCCCATTATAGGCATTTTTTAGAGATTTTTGCAGATTCGGATACCCATTTTCCCAAAACTTGCTCCAGTGCAGTTTTTTAGAACTGGGACTGATTCACCTAGAATGGAAAATGAGTCCCACTAGGCTTAAAAATTAGCATCTTTAGGATTTCAAGGCTTCATTCCATCCCCAACAAGTTTCTAGGTACACAATTTTAGTTTTACAACTTTCTGTTTTGTTTCACATGCATTTCTAGGTCATTTAGCATATGTTTGCATATCACATTGTGTTTTCAAACATTTTATGTTTTTCAAGTTTACACTTGGTGGTGAACCCCTTTCTTGTCTCAATAATCTCCAAGGATTCCTTATAGTCAAATATCTTACATCCTTCATTGGGTTGAGGTCTCTAAGGTATTCTTGAATGCAAACATTGTGAAATCAGATCCCTCTCCTCGTATCCATTTTTGTGGACAAGGAAGTGAAGCATCCATTTTCGGTGTCCACATTTTGGTGAACCCAAATTTTGAATAACATAAGTCTGATTTGGAGTGAATTTACATCCTAGACTTTTCTTGCATTAACATTTCATTTCATTTTACATTAGCTAATTGACATTCTAGGGTTTCAAATTTTTGCATTAGTGAAAGTGCATATAGGTTGCATTTTCGCATCTCATATCATTGAAAAAATCTAAAAACTACATTTTCAATTAGGATTTACATCATACACCATTAAAAGCATAAAACTCCATTAAAAATCTTTGAAAATTTTGAACAAAATCCCTACTGGGACTCATTCGCCACCTTGGGCGAATCAGTCCTTGTGCACCCCTAAAACTGCCTTTTACAACATTGAAAACCCTATTTCCGCACTTCTATTTACTGCCATTAACTATATGTTTCAGTTAGCTGACTTTATGTTACATGCATTTCACTAAATCTAGCTTACTTTGGTCCATTTCATGCATGGCATAATATCAAATTTGCATTCTCACATTGTTACATAGCATAATCAGTCAATTGTCATCCTTAAAATTTGAAAAATTACATTCCTCTTTTGCAAGATTGCTTTAGCATGGTTGCATTTCAAGATTGTAGAATAATCATTACATCATGTTTTCATTACAAAAATCTATAGTTATCATACTTCATGTTCTATTTTCAGATCTTATTGGGTGTTGTAAGAAAGTTTTGTTAAAAGTGCATATGAATATGAGGTCCTTTCTGCTCTCTTTTTTTTCATCATTGATCCTTATCCTTTTGTGAGTGAGGTTATTCTAGTGAAAGAAACCTTGGTTAATCATAAAAATCATATTTTTTCTTCTCCTAATATCTCTCCTACTTGTGAAGAAGATATTATAGCATTAGAAGAACCAATTGATGAGAGTTTTGAGAACCCGAGTTGTTTCTCTCCTCTTACCTCTCCTATTAGACAAGAAATTACTAAACAAGAGGACATAACAATAAGTAATCATGATGATCACACAACACAACAAGAGACCATTGAAACCTACCTATGTTCATCTCCCAACATCTTCTCCTCTTGTGACAGTGATGAGGATATGTTGGTGTTAGATAAGCAAACCTTCAAGATCTATGATAACCCTCTTTAAGATCCTTCCCCTACCTATCCTATTTTGGAAGACATTAGGGAACAATGGACTGAACTCATAAATGATCATGATAATCATACTTTTTCTTCTCCTAGTATCTCTCATAGCTATGAAGAAGATACTTTGATGGATGAAAGTCATGAGAATCTTAGTTTTCCCTCTTCACCTAGCAAAACCCTTATTGAGCAACACAATTCAACCATTGATCATTCCCCTACTTGTGATGAAGTCATTTTAGAAGAACCAATTCTTGAATGTCAAGAAAATTTAGTTTGTAGTTCTCCTAAAAACTCTGCTTCTAGGAAGAATATCATGAAAAATGAAAATGACAACAATAAGGTGGCTTCCTTAGGTCATGAAAAACAGGTGGTTCTAGATTGCCCTTTATTAGAGATACATCAAACCAAGACCGCTGAGGTTATGAACGTGCAAGTGTCCCCTATATTAATGGACCTCCTCCATATCCCATAGGACATCCTAAGAATCCTCTAATCCTTCACCCACCATAACATAAGAAAAAAAACTAGAACTTATCCTTTATCAACCTAAGAACAATGTTTTGCAATAGCCGAGTCACAATACCATTGCTCATCCATGTAACACAAGGAATAATTTGTAATGAAAACAACCAACCCCAACACCTCTCCCCTTGCATAATCCCATTTTTCCTAGTGCTCCACGTTTACCTTCACATAGAGGGAAGGAGTATGATATTTTTTAACAACTTAAGAATACTCTTGCAAAGATATCTTTATGGGTTTTAATTTAGAATTCACCTAATTATCATACTATGCTTCAAAGATCCTTGCAACAAGTTTTGGTTCCCTATAGTGCAAACTCGAATGACATAACAACCATGATTCAAGGAATAAATGCTGACATTATTTTCCACCAAAGTGAACTACCCCCTCTAGAAGTGCAAAAACAAAATGAAGCTTTCATAATATTATATCAATATAAAAACATTGGCATAAAGAGAACCCTTGTCAACAATGGCTTTACTCTTAATCTATGTAGTGTAAACCTTTTGGATATGCTTCATGTGGACAAATCAAAAATTCAATCCGAATCTTGGTCTATTAAGGGATTTGACAATGTAGCAAAACAACCACTTGGTGTGATCACTTTGACTATTACAGTTAGAAAGGCCACATTAGAGACACCAATCCATGTTATGCCTCATGATCTTTCATATAATCTTCTCTTAGGTAGACCGTGGATTCATGCAATGAATGGGGTGCCTTATACTCTTCATCATAAAATGAAATACATCTACAACAACAAAGTGTACACACTTGACGTTGATCTTGAGCCTTATAGTGTCTTACAACTTGAGAAAAACAAAGATAACCCCTTGAAAACATTAACACCAACCACACAAGTAGAACCCATGCAACAAAACCTATAAAGAAAAACATATTGAGGAAGTCACAAAGCTCTTAGAAGATGATTGGGGTTCCTTAGATTTTACACCAACATTCATGGGAGAATAGAAGATCATACATAAAGACTCTAAAAGGGGAAAATAAAATGCGGTAACGACAACACAAAATTTGGAAGACCCTTCGAAAGAATCCTCCTCAACCACTTTAGAAGAAAAGACAACATACACAACAAACTTTGATGAAACTAACTATCAATGTAACCTCTAAATCCTAAAGAAATGAAAAAAAATTATGGAAAAGGGTATGAGCTTATGAAACAACTTGACTATAGTGGAAAAGGATGTGGTGCTAGAGAACAAGGTATCCACAACCCTATCGAGCCTAACATGCAAGAAATGACTCATGGTATTGGTTATTGTCCTTTGATAGAAATAAACAAGCCTTCCCTCAATATCAACACTCTTACAAAACATCCTTCTAAGCCAACTCTAACAGTAATGCATCCTGAACTGATAAACACTATTGATATTGAAAGTTATCCTTTGCAAGAAATGAAACAAACAAAGACATCTTCAATTAATGTCAATGTCATCACACAAAACACTAATGATTTGAAATCGTTAGATTTTACATCCTCCTTTCAAGGAGAGAACAAAATCTCATAGTCCAAAGAGTCTTGTGTAGGTATGGCATCTTGTACTAAGCAAGAGAAACCTTTGTTGCATAATCAAGGAACATCTACCATTGATCAAGAGGGTATTTTTTTGAGACTCCTCCAAGATCACTTAATATCCCTTCCTCCAAGAAAACGAAAGAAATTCTATTACAAGACTTCATTTTACGACTATCACAGAGTTCACGATCATTCTACTAATTAATGTAAGGCTTTGAGTAGTAAAATCCATCATCTTAAGGAGTTTGGTTCTCTCTCTTATGTGGGGGAACCTAATGTTAGAAACCAAGATCAGACATGCAAACCAAAAAACCTTCCATAGAAGAGAAAATTAGAAAAAACAAAGCTATTGCAAAAAGATGTGCAAAATATTATTATTTAGGAATTCATAATTACATGAGATGATTTGCTTTATAAAAGAAAATATGCATAACCCTAATCTTATCTTGAGCAACAAGATAGCTCAACAAGATAAGGATGACAATAATTAACCTAGGAATTAAAATATTACCTAAGTAAAGTTATGCAAGTGTAATTAAATATTAATTACACCAACACCCTCCCATAAGTGCAACTTAGGGAGACTAAAAAAGCATGCACCTAAAACTAAGATGAATGCAAGAAAGCATGAATGGGTCCTGGAAACAAGGCTTGATTAGGTACCCATGTACAAATGCAATAAAGAGGTAGAGAAGGAAAACCCAATGGGACAAAACCCCCCTACAATGAGATGACTGCTGCAAAGAAGCACTGGAAGAACACTGTGGAGTAACACTAGAACCACAATCCGACAAGCAAGGAAAGGTACTTCTGTCTATAAGAAACCAAATGAGATTCATTGAAGGACTCAGGTGGAATCATAATAATGCGACAGCGGACCTGATGCCACGAAACACTGGAAAAATCACAAACTAGAACAACCCTAGAATCTGTGAAGCAACAGTAGATGAAATGATGATAGAATCTGGAAACCGTGTATCTCGATGTCGATGCCAAAATGAGACTAAAACTCTTCCATGGGAACAAGTACCATAAAGACTCTAGAACATTTACCATAAAAACATGGCCCTCAAACTGAGAATTATCTGAACCAATGCAGATCAATAACCATAGAATCCCAATCTAAAATGTGAACCAATGTGAATCTGATATGTGTCAAGCTAGAGAAAAAATGTAGCCAAAAGAAACTAAGAAACCAAATATAACCCATGCAAGTTTCCATCAAAACAAGATGAAGATCAAAGTGCATGCACACTCTAATCAGGTTATTATGAAAGAAACCCCTGTGATGGAACTTTATCTTAGTTCATTTATTACAATAACACAATGATTGTAAAAGGAGAGAATGCTAAACATGCATAAACATAAAATAAGATGATGTGGTACTGAGATGAAGTGAAAATATTCAAGTTTCACCCTCCCAACTACCAAAACATCCAAGTGATCTCCAAAACACCCATTGGGACAAATATGGAATAACGATCAACCTGGGAAAGATACAAAAAAAAGTGCATGGATAGAAAAATAGAGATCCTCAATACCTTTCCAATGCCGCAAAGAAGGTGAAAATCAAAGATCGTGGAAAAACGTTATGAGCTCGAAAGCCATAAATGAACATATGACTTCAAACAAAAAAATAATGAAAAATAAATTGCACCATAGGAAACTGCTCAAAACCAGCTTTCCGGTGATATCTTGTTTGCCCGATTTCGATACCGTATGGCCAAGTTATGCCAAAAAGAAAGAAAAAATGCTCCTTGAAGGAAAATTGGGGTAAGGAGGGGGAAAAGAGGGTCGTACGGCCAATGACGTCATGCTGACGTCAGCACTTCACAATGTTAAATTTGACGGCCATCTGGTCATGACGACAAAAAAGGTCCCCCTGCAAAAAATTGACGACTGTCAGAATCTGCCACCTTTGCAGAGAATATGCTGACAGAATATTCCGTCGGCCGCCTGGGCGGTTGTGCCGACTGAAGAATGGGAAGCTGTTGAATTTTTTTGAAGCGGAATATTCTGGCATGGGGCCGCCAATTTACTGTAGGGTGTTGCCAAAATTGTTTGATGCTGCCAACAGAAATGTGACCGTCGGTGAGATGGGGAGCGTCCGCCGGAAGTGTTAAGGGAGTCGACCGACGCTTGGAAGAAGCCACCAGTGGGAGACAAGCAGCCGACGATGGGTACGGGAGGCAGGGCATGGTAGGTGGAGTACGAGTCTCAGAGGGACCTGCCATGCGTAGGTACGTTGCAGTACCTTACAATGAAATCCGCATGAAAACTTTATCCCTTCCCCAATAAAATTCGCCCCCCCTTTTTTTAAAACTTTATTTTTTTTAATTTTTCTAAAAAAAACAAAACTAATGAATTTTTTGCATGCAGGAGAAATTCAAAAAACCTGAATATTTTTTTTTCAAGAATCGTGCAAGGGGCTGTACATAGATCATATGGCTTCTGGAACATTTTTTTTTTGCCTTAGAAGGTCCCGATGCCGAAATAGGGTGTGTTTATGTCAATTTTCATCTCTCGGATGCTCTGGATCTGATGGCAAGGTCCGATCTGCCTGAAAATGTACCAGAAGCTTCGCAACTCCCAGATCTGGAAAATCTTCAAACCCTCATAACTCTGGCATAAAATGTCAGATTTAGGTGAAACAAAAGTCGATATTGACTTTTTCAATAGCCTTGAACTCAAATATGAGCTCAGATTTCCTCCAATGTGCGCCGAAAGTAACCATGCAAGAGCACCCAAATAGAGAGACAATTTGAAGGTATGAAACCCTCAAGGAATCTCGAACGAACTCTACAATTATTTTCTCAAAAATATGAGAAGGGGCTACAAATCAAGGCTCTGATACCATGTTAGAAACCAAGATTAGACATGCAAACCAAAAAA
This sequence comes from Sequoia sempervirens, assembly GCA_007258455.2. Lineage (NCBI taxonomy): Eukaryota > Viridiplantae > Streptophyta > Pinopsida > Cupressales > Cupressaceae > Sequoia > Sequoia sempervirens. The sequence goes on along the minus strand of VDFB02271358.1, from coordinate 582,411,248 downwards.
CCTTCCACAGAAGAGAAAATCAGAAAAAACAAAGCTATTGCAAAAAGATGTGCAAAATATTATTATTCAGGAATTCATAATTACATGAGATGATTTGCTTTATAAAAGAAAATATGTATAACCCTAATCTTATCTTGAGCAACAAGATAGCTCAACAAGATAGGGATGACAATAATTAACCTAGGAATTAAAATATTACCTAAGTAAAGTTATGCAAGTGTAATTAAATATTAATTACACCAACACCTAATTCCTCTAATTGATACTGATTTTCACTCTACCATGCATCTTATCAATCATTTCGGCTCACACTTTTCTTGCACTAAGTGAGGGCAAGGGGTTAGATAACCTTGTCCTTGCATGTCACTTGTCGTTGTATCTTTTGGCTAGTAGATCACCTTTCATGTACATATAAGAGTAGGCTTGTGATGTGGATGACATGCCTTAAGATTGACTCACATGTGACATAGTTATTCAAGATGCAGCTTATTGGAAACATATGACTTGGCATGGGGCTTTCCGAATAATCTCTCGTGTTTCCTTCTACTTTAAAGAAATTTCTCACAATAATGGTGTTAGCAACCACTTTAAAGTGGGGGCATACATCGACAATCATTGTGTTTCATTGCACAACTTCTTTCTTCTTGCAATGCGTCCTTTTCTTGGTGGTGTCATTGAGTTTGGTTTCCTCCAAGAGTGCAATATTTCTTCGACTTGTCCTCTCTTGGAAACATTAGGCACAATGTTCCCTAAGAAGAGACCTTGCATGAACTAATAAAATCCCTTTGAAAAAATCTTGCACTATCTTACATTTACAACATCGCTTTGTTCATGAGCTCCAAGTATATACAAAGTTTTGCTTGTCTCATGAAGCTGAAAAAGTCATTTTTGTGTGGCACCTTATTAAAGTTATTAGTAGGTATAACTTTGGTATGGTTGAACGGGAAGCCCAATCTGAGGCATGAATTACCCCATAGCCATTTGTGTGTGTGTGAGTGCATACCAACCATGAGTGTATGTTTCTCACCCTTTTAGGACTTCTCACTCGGTGGACAACCAAGAGTTCCGTCGCCTAAGAGTGAGTATGGATTTTTTGGAAAAACAACCTAGATCTGATCTACATTGTGTTGGACAAATGGTCGAAGCTTGATTCGATCTCTTATTTTACTTTTTCTTTTTGTCATTTCCATTGTATGATCACGTATCTTATTTTGCTGCATAACATTCACCTTGTATGTGTCCTTTTGTGCTTATGTTGGTTTGACTTTGGATCTTGGATCCTGGGGGCTTGGCCACCTCCTTTGATTTTTGTCATCCTTTGTCATCTGAATTGGTACAATTGGACCCCTCTTGAATGTCTACTTTAGTGTGAGTTTGAAGCAAGTTCATCCTCTCACTAAAGTGGGGGCTAAATGTGGACATCGAAAAAGTTACCCTTCTACTTTTTCTATCTTGTTGTGGCCCTCTTTGTGATTTGGGCTTAATTTTTCCTTGATTTAATGTTGTAATGTGGATAACACATCCACATTAGGTCTTGGGCCCTTTTAAAGCTAAATAAACCTGACTCTATCCCAATTTAATGTTGTAAAATGTGTTTATTAACATTTTCACATTGAATTTGGGAAGCTTGTAAACCAAGTGGACCTAATCTAGTGTTGTAATGTGTCCTACACATTCACATGGGATTTAGGGCCCTTCTAAGCTAAATAGACTCAATTTTGTTGTTGTAAAGTGCATTTATTTACACTTTTACATTCGATTTTGGTCCCTATTGTCTTTATGACCTTTATGTCATCATTAATAGGCCCCTATGGCCCCATATTGTGCATCCCAAGGAAAATTTTGATCAAAAACCTGACTAGATCAACATATAGACTTAATTTATGCATTCCCTGACACTTTAGCTAGAAAAATGGCCCCTGTGGGACCCATTCACCACCTTGAGTGAATGGGTCCCATCCAGGTGGGATGCATTCACCCAGGATGGCGAATGAGTCCCATTTGAGCTATTTTCAAAGTTTGAGCAGAAAAAATTGGGTTTTAAGTTTAATTTTCTTCAATATCAGCCTTGGGGATCAAATTAACGGTCATGTGAGTGGATTTCCTATATAAATGAGCTCTTGAATCATTATTTCATCTATCCATCATACATTCATAAGATCAAGTCAAGCAAGCAAGAGTTATGCATTTCAAGTCTTCACAAGGTCATCAAGATAATGTTCAATATCAATTCTAAGGCATTCAAGGGAAGATTCTTCATCCATTGTTGCAAAAATTCAAGATCCATCATCATGGAAAGTTTCTAATTGCATTACTTCATATTCATGCTTCATTATCTTATTTCATCATTTTGGTTTAATTACCTAAAAGGGGTTTGACCAAGGCAAACCCCCATTCCCTAGCAATCATCAAGTTTTTCTCTCTCTTTGTGTGATTGTAGATCTAGGTGATTTGAAGGCTTGGAGATCATTGAAAATTAGGTTACAAAATTTTTGGAGTCATTTCCCTATTGGCAAGGTCAAAATCCTCACAAAAAGTCACTTACAATCCCAAAAATTAGGGTTTCAGATCCGGACACCTAGAAGAACAAATTGAGCAGACAGAGAAGAGTAGATATGAACTTTGAATTTCTAGAAAAGTCAAACTGGACTCATTCGCCATTAGTGGCGAATGAGTCCCATTGTAGGTTATTTTCAAAGATTTTTTTTAGATTCGGATACACATTTTCTTGAAACTTGCTCTGATGCAGTTTTCTAGAACTAGGACTGATTTTCCTAGAATGGCAAATGAGTCCTACTAGGCTTAAAAATTAGCATCTTCAGGATTTCTGAGCTCCATTGCACACTTTCAACTTTCTGTTTTGTTTCACTGCATTTCTAGGTCATTTAGCATATGTTTACATATCACATTATGTTTTCAAGCATTTTGTGTTTTCCAAGTTTACACTTGATGGTGAATCCATTTCTTGTCTCAATCATCGCCAGGGATTCCTTATGGTTAGATCTCTTACATCCTTCATTGGGTTGAGGTTTCTAAGGTATTCTTGAATGTGAACATTATGAAATCGGATCCCTTTCCTTGTATCCATTTTTGTGGACAAGGAAGTGAAGCATTCATTTCCGGTGTCCACAATATAGTAATTCTTCTCTTATTCCTACTACTACCACAATTTTCTATGAAATTGTAGTGATATATAATGTATAAATTTTTTTTCTTGGTATCATTTACTATCTTAGGGAGTAGAAGGCTTAAAATTATTGTTGCCTTTAATGGGTCAAACATAATACCCTCTTTGGAAATGATATGCCCTAATAAGGTATCAAATGATACCACAAATATATAATTTTTAAGGTTTAATGTTATCCTTAAGCTGTTGAATCTCTATAAAATTAGTCTCAATACCTAGACATGTTCACTCATCAATCCATAAATGGTCTATTAATTTAAATAAACTTCTAGTAAATTATGAATGAATTCTCTAAATTTATTCATCATAAATTTATTGAAATTAACATGTTTATTCTTCAAGCCAAATAGTAATACCATGTGTACATATATGATCCCCATTCTATCACAATTTTTTTTGTTTGTACATATTCTTAAATTTTTACTTGGGGGCAGCTTAAGAAACTATTAGTAAAATAATAGACTTCTCTACCTACCATTGATTACAATGTCTCCCCTCTGAAGGGAGTGGGGAATGGAGATCATATCCACACACTTTATTCAACTCCCTAAATTCTATACAAATTCTAATCTCCCTTATTTTCATATGTTGTTTTATCATTAAATTAACCCACCCAACTTCCATATGTTTAATTATTCCTTTTCCAACACCTTATCTAACTCTCATTTCACCTTGAATTTGATATTGGGTTTAGGAAGACCAAATTCCTCTTTAATACCTTTTAGAACAATAAAACATTTAGAGAATAAGTATTCATAATATTTTATCACTTCTACTACTTTCATCACCTCTTTTTCATCCTAATAATCTTGAATTCTTGCTAGCTTGGATATAACCTCATACGCTATATCCTTGTAACTCCTTGTTAATCCACCTTTTGTAAGTTTCCACTTTTGTTTATATTTTTTGGGGTCATCTTAGAATAGTGATGAGGTAGGTGTCACCCTTATCCCATTCCATGTGTTTGAGAGAGAACAAGTTCATCAATTGGTTTTTGATCACCATATTTAGGAGAAACTTTATCCTCTCATATGTTCACCGTGGTGGCTTTTCACATAATTAGTGAAATCTTCTTCTTTGTGCCACAATTCTTAGTGCATTGATGATGTCATTTAAGTGCTATTGTACTTGACACAATATCTTGTGCACATGTGAGTGCAATAGGACATATAAATGTTGCACTTGTAAATAAGAAAAGATTGTTCCTATAGTATTTGTTTAGTTAATGTCTAGGGAAAAATATTGGGGCATTATAGTTGGAGAGATTATTATGCTCCCAGATATTATAACAAAGTGTTGATATCTAAATTCTAAAACTAATATATGATTAGAAGACTACAACACTTAAATTCTAAGAAAATAAAGGTTTGGAATGGAATTACAGTAGAATCATGCCCTACAAAAATTTAATCCTATAAATTGTGATATTATATGATGGCTAGGAACTTGTCTAAAGCTAAAGATAATCTTTCATACATGCAAAAATTATTAATCCAATGCTATTTGATGCAACAAAAAAAGTGGTGGTACTAAGGAGGATCATGAAGCTTGTTAAGCTAAAGTATCGAACAATACTTGCTTCCCCTTTGCACTTTGATCAAGCTCTAAAATTAAATTAATAGTAAAATTAAAAGTATGATAATTTAATTTTGAGTAATTGCATGATCTTATCCATATATTGATATAATATGATATGAAAAATAATCTAAGTATGACTCACTTAAAACATTTTTAAAAATATAATTATATATAAGAAAAGTTTTAAAAAATAATAAGAAAAATAGACTTTTCTATTCTCTAAAAATTAACTAACAAATTAAAATATTTAAATTTTACAATTATATTATTTATAAAAAATAAACAAATTAATAATCTAAAACTACTTAAACATAGAATCTAAAACCTAAATTTATTATCATGACTTTCTACTTTCCAATTTACTTTGAGTATATACATACTTGAAAAGAAAAAAAACTCTATTGTTAAAATATTCATTTAAAATAAATTTTCTAGCTTGTCAAATGTCTTGTCTTCCCTCTCAATTTAATATCTTATTCAAATCAAAGACCATCAACTTTATTCCAAATTTCAAAATTCATAATTTAACAACAAAAAAGTTTTCTCTATACTCTTTAAAAGAGAATCTCACTTTTCTTATCTCTTATTTTAAATTCTTAAAATTAAAATAAATTTTCTTTCTTGACAGATGTCTTGTCTTCCCTCTCATTTTAATATGTTATTCAAATAAAAGATCATCAACTTTATTCCAAATTTCAAAATCCTATAATTGAAAGTTTTAAGGCCATAATTTACCCACCCACCATGCCTTTTCTATGTTTCTAATTTGCAGAAAATTTTGGAAATTTAATTTACTTATGTTGTGTGCGTGATTGACAATCAGTGAAAAGGAAAAGAGGTGCGAAACTGTACCCACTTCATTTCTGAGTTCATTCAAATCACTACAATTGCAAACTGTAGATGTTGATGTATAAAACCCCTTTCACAATGCTGTGTTTTAGAGCCTTAGAACTTCTCATGTGTGATATTTGTACAAATGAGAACGTTTACTTTTAAAAACAACAAAATCTAACATTTTACGGATTTGTAAAAGTATACATGAAGTCATTTTTATTTAATTTTCAATTTATTTTGAGAAAATATTTAGCTTTGAGTTGATTTTTAAATATTTTCAGTTTTTAATAATTAGTAGGAGTAAGATTAAAGTGAATTAGAATATAGAAGCATGATTGAACTTTCATATTAGAGATTGAATTTAGAGAATGTAAGATTATTTTAAAGTTGTAAAATTAATCTAATATCAATAATACATTTGGACAAGATCTTAAACAATGATCATATCTAGAAAAACAAATTCCTACACAATATCAAGTTTTATTTTTATCATAATTACCACATGTAAGAATCTAAAAACCTCACATTCTTAGATTAGAAGTTATTAATGAATTATCTATTCTCAAAACATTTATTTCTTCAAAGTACAATCAGTTACCTTCTTCTTCAAAGGGAGATAGTAAGAAGGCTCTCACTGATTCGGCTGTATAGGGAATCTTCTTTTCTCCTTTGAATACTCAAGTTATAATCATTATGCAAGCACCCTGAAGGAGTGTTTTCACTTTGAGTAAATGAGGCAATGAAGCGAAAGATGTGGTTTTCCCTAGGTAACAGTTTTGTGAATGGCTTGAATCTATACACTCCTCCATTGCACGCTACTTCATCTTTCCAAGTGGATACTATAGTAAAACGACTGATGTATGAAGATTTCCCTCCAATTGATTCACAAGTTGCTCATTACAAATTAGAGGTAGGGAATCAAGAATGTGTTGCCATTCAGGGAAAGGACCAGTTGGACAACTTTGAAGAGTTGGAAGATTTTGTTAACAAGATACTCTGTATAGTCGGTTGCGAGTTGATTGAAGAAATTGCAGAAGAAGTACTAAATGAGGAGGATAGTTTCACATCCAGGACAATAGTGGAAGATGTTGCATGAATGAGAATTACAAACTTTCAGTCTTTGGAAGATTCCTTTGGGGAGAGTGAGAGCTCACTTATGAATATGGATATAGATAATGAGTAGGTGTTGTTGTAGAAGGGAGAAGGGGATAAACAACATAATGTGGAAAGCATGAAAATAGACAATGTAGAAGATAACAGGTCTCTAGATGGTTTTGATTACACTTAGACGTTATCTATCTCTTAGATGCCAAGCTTTAAACTTGGGATGATTAAAACTCTAGGAAAGCGTGTAAGGAAATTGTATGTCACTAAAATGAAGGAAGAAATGGCTACTAGTGTGCAAACCACTTTAGACACCAAACTATTGATGCCTGTAAACAAGTGCCCGAGGAGAGCATGTTGCTCTCCCTAGCCTCAATGAAGATAATTTCATGGAATGTCAGGGGTGTCAATGCCCCTAACAAAAAAGCTCAAATCAAGCAACAAATAGATGCTTGTGGAGCAGATGTGGTAATGTTGCGAGAAACAAAAACTTCAGAGTCAACATATGAGTTATCAATTCAAAAATGGAAAATTTGGAAATTTGCACACTCTCCTGCACAAGGTGCTTCAGGGGGAATCATAACGTTATGGAACCCAAAATTAGTAGTAGTAGAACCGATTCAAAATGAAAAGAACTGGCAACTTTTGAAAATACAAAATTTTGATTTGTAGTTCTAGTTGTTAAATGTATACACTCCAACTGCTATAGGGGAAAAAAAAAGCAACTTTGGGAGGTCATTACTGACATGTTGGATGGACTAAAAGCTAAGAAAGTCATATTAGCAAGGGAATTTAATGCTATCACTAATTTGTAGGAGAAAAAGGTGGTATTCTGCCACCTCAAAGGGTAATGGAATATTTTGCAACATTCATTAAAGATAATGCTCTAATGGATATCATGCCACAAAATGGTAGTTTTACATGGACAAATCAGAGAAAAGGGTTTTTGCAAATTGCAAAAGGTTGGATAGATTCTTAGCTTTGCCAAATTGGTTTATTCATAATTAGACTTTGTCTTCTCAAATATTACCATTCTTAGGTTCATACCATTTTTCCATTGATCTCAACATTGAAGGAAATAATATAAAGGCTAAAGTTAAATCTTCTTTTAAGTTTCAAAAGATGTGGTTCAAGCACCCCCAATTTTTGGAATTATTGCATCAATGGTGGATAAGTGCACCTTTTATAAGAGGTTCGCATATGTTTCAATCAAGAAAAAAGTTAAGTCATATCAAGGCATAGATTATGCATTGGAACAAGCATGCTTTTAAAAATATATTCCAAGAAAAGGAAATGGTGTTTAAGTAGTTATTAGAGATTAATGAACTTGTAATATAGAATGGGCTAGATGAAATGACTTATGAAAATCAAAAGGTTTTGGAAGTAGAATGGGCTGAGCTGATAGCAAGAGAGGAAATTTATTGGAGGGAAAAATCAAGAGAATTGTGGCTAAGAGAAGGGGATAAAAACACAATTTTTTTTCATGTTTCAACTTAGATAAAGAAGTCATTAAATTCCTGTGTTTTCCATTCAGTCTTCATTAAGAGGAGAAGTGTTATCAAAGGAGAAAGTAATATAGGATGAAGGTGTAAGATTCTTTTTGAAGTTATTATCAGCTCTAGAAAGTAAGTTAGCTACTGAAATTAAGGATGGTGAGGAACTACTTGAGAATATTCCTAAGTTAATCCAAAAAGAGGAGAATGATCAGTTATTGTAGCTTTTTACCCTTGATGAGATCAAGAAGGTTGCATTCTCATTATCACCTAATAAGGCCCTAGGACCAGATGGGTTGACTGCTCTATTTTTTCAGAAGTGTTGGGAGTTTGTTGGTTTGATGCTTTACTAGCACTAGAGGAATCCACGAAAATAGGCACTATGCTCAAGTAGTTTAACACAACTCACATTGCAGTTATTCCAAAAGTAAAAGAGCCAAGTTTTTTTGCAGAATTTAGGCCAATATCCTTGTGTAACACCATATATAAGATCTTCACTAAGGCTATCTATCTCAGAATTCAACCTCTTATATCAAAAGTAATATCTCATGAATAGGGAGGTTTTGTGCCTGGAAGAGAGACTCTTGAAGGGGCACTCATAGCCCATGAATCGCTACATTCCATTAAAACTAATAATTTGTCTTCTTTCATAATTAAGTTGGATATGATGAAGGCACATGACCAAGTAGATTGGGATTTTTTGATCCAGGTTCTTCAAAAAATTGGTTTTTCTTCTAAATTGTGCAAATGGATTTCCTTGTGCTTATCAGGGGCTAAATTTTCAGTAATTGTCAATGGGACTTTAGTTGGTTTTTTTAACTCTACTCAAGGGGTGAGGCAAGGAGATCCTCTATCTCTAGTTCTATTTATCATAATGGCAGAGGCATTTAGCAAAACAATAAAAAAGGTTCATAGTCAAGAATTATGGTAGGGAGTATCCATTCCAAATACAAGGATTGTAGCAAAACACTCTTTATTTGCAGATCATACCCTCTTATTTGGAAAATCCTCTTTGCTAGAGGCAAAACAAGTCAAACATTTACTTGAGAAATATTCCTTTGCTTTGGGTCAAAATGTAAATGCCTCTAAGTCCAAAATTTACATTTTTAATACAAAGTCATCTATTTCAATGAGGCCCGTAAACTTGTTGGGCTTCCAAGCAACAGAGCTTCCTTGTGCATATCTAGGTATTCCTTTTATGTAGGGGAAGATAAATTTTAGTATTGGAATAAGATCCTAGATAGAATAAAATCTAGAATTTTGTCTTGGAAGGCTAGATGATTATCCTTCTCTGGTCGCATCTTGTTGGTTAAGTCAGTATTAGCAGCTATTCCAAATTATTTTATGGTTGTTTTGAAGGCTCCAAAAGGCATTGTGCAACAAATTGAAAAGCTTATGAAGAATTTCTTATGGAGGGGAAATATGGATGAAGAAAAGAAGGTTCCATTGTGTCTTTGGAAAAAATGTGTATGAATAAAAATAGTGGAGGAGTAGGTATGCATAACCTATCCGCAAGAAAATTAGCCCTTGGAGCAAAGCTAGTATGATAAATGTATCAAAAGCAAAATTTGAGATGGTGTAGTATAATGCAAGATAAGTATTTGGATGATGATAATCCAACTAGACTATTAACTATATTAAACCCTCAAAGTGGCTTGGTTATGTGGAAAACTTTAGTAGCTTGCAGGGAGGTTATTATCCCATTTCTAACTTGGGAGGTTCATAACGGGGAAAGTTTGCACTTTTGGAAGGACTCATGGAATGGGTATGATCCTCTGACTTCAATTCAAAAGTTACTTCCATTAGAACAAGTTTTAATAGACATGTGGGGCAACAAACTGAAGGATTATGTTGATAGTATTGAACCTATTTTAGGGAAAGTTATATGGAAGGATTTGTTGAATCCAGTCATAACATTTACTCAAAAAAATGCCTTACATAAAGTTATACATGAGAGGACTGTGTTCCTTTTAGGAGGGTCAAATAAGTTAATTTGGGTGCTTTCTAAGGATGGTAATTACACAGTAAAGAAAGGTTACAAGTCCCTCACAACAACTGTGCCCCAAAATCAATCTCATAGGGCATATTCTTTCTGTTGGAATTCAATGACTCTTCCTAAGGCAGGTAGTTTTTCATGGATTTCTCTACAAAAAATAGGATTGACAAGTGATAGATTGAGTAAGTTAGGTTTTGTAGAGCCTTTCAAGTGTGTATTTTTCCAAGAAGTTATTGAATCAGTAGATCACTTATTTTTGGGGTGTGAGGTGGCACAAGAGTGTTGGAAGTTTATTAAATCCAAATTGCATATATCTTTTCCAATGCCTTCGTCTTTATGGGACTTGTTTACTACTTGGCCAGCATTATTTAAATCTTCTTTTTCCACTTGTATATGGAGAGTTGCTCTAGTTTTTGTAATCTGGAGTCTGTGGTGGGAAAGAAATAAAAGAATTTTTAGACAACAGTCCCAGTCAATTCAACAGATTAAGCATAAAATAGAAAAATCAATCTCAGAGGTAGTTAACTCATATGTTCAAATCCATAAGAATGTATCTTCATTGTTTACTGCTTGGGATAATTGGATTTTACAAAATTGGGAGCTTATATCTTTACCTTTCAAAGGTGCTCAACTTATAGCTCCACAGTCAAAGATTGATAGAAGCAAGGTTCAATGGTAACCTCCTTCAAAAGAGTTTTCCAAGCTCAATTTTGATGGATCATCAAGGGGGAACTTGTTATGCCTTGCATAACCACCCCATTTTAATTTTTGATCAAAATGGGTCCCCCTTGTCTTTGTTTTGTCCTTCGTGCTTTTGCTTGGGTCTTAGGAGATGCTCTTTTTCCTCCTAATTCCTTGTTCCTTTTGTCTGGCAGAAGCAAAAGAGGAAACAAAACCAAACTTGGAACTTTGCAAAATTTTCCAGATCCAGTTTTCATTTTGATCCCACTCCCATTGGTTTTCTTTGTGTTTTGTCTCCATTTGTGTCTTGTTTGGGATGGGCTTCATTCTGGTCCCACTTCCCTTTGTTTTCTATTTCTCATTTTTCTTGTGTCGGTGTTTGTTCCTCTAGTAGGAGCAGAACCATAATTAGAACCAAGTTTGGAACTTTTGTAAAAGGTTCTGGATCTGGTTTTTGTTCTGACTTCGCCCCTATTCCTTTGTTGTTGTCTTCCTTATCGTGGAGCCAGAACCGAAACCAAAATGGAATGTGGAGGCTTACATCAAGTTCCTAGTTTTGGAATGGTTCCAGTTCCACTCCTATCATGCTTCCACACTTCCATGGTTCCCATCCTGCTCCTACACGTTCCTTGTCCAGGATTTGTTCTGAATATGCTCTCGCACTGTAATGGACCCGACCTCACACTGGTGCTAGCTCCCATTCCACACCCACACCTGGAATAAAAATGCTTGAGGCTTCCATGGTTCTGACCCTACTTCTGTTTGGTTTGGATCCTGCCAAGCATGCAAATTGTGGGAGCATAGACATGGTTTGTGAACTGTCTGACTGCATGACATAAAAATGAAAGCATAAACAAAGCATGGTGAATGAAAAGTAGACAAGGTGTGTTGACTGTTGGACAGTATGCACAATGTGGTATCTGTTCGAGTTATATTGCTTTTAATTCTTATCCAAAGATTCAAATACAAGTTCAAAAGATGGAAAGCGGTGAGAGTTGAATAGCGAAAGGCATCAGAATATTAAATCTATATCAAGCATGGTTTTAATGTTATTTTGTTTTAAAGTAACATTAAATTCAAAAAGGATTTAATTATTCTTTCAAAGCTAGGAATGAAAGTTAAATTGCATTTAATTATATATGTCAGATATTTAATTAATTTTCATAATTAGTTAAATATTATTCATTAATTAATTTTATAAACTGATTAATGTGTTTTATGCTTTTTGGCTTTTAGATACTTTTGAAGGCTGAAAAGATAATGGATTGATAGGAGATTACAAAACTGATGTGCAAAGGAGGAAAGAGGATATTTTTTGAGGAGATATTGAAACTGATAGTAAATTGAATGTATGGTGGGCCCACTTGGGTTTATTTCTGGAAAGAATGCTGCTGCTCATCATGCAAAAAGGATAGACTCAAGGTTAAACTAGAGGTTGCAATCATGAACTGGAAGCTATAAATGTAACTGAAAGATTTATTTGTTAACTGAAGCTAAATTGGAGCTGAAACATGAGGTTGTCTTTATGGTGATTGCATGCACACAAAAGCTACAACTTTTAATGAGTTGTTTGAGATGGAATTATGGAATTTAGTGAGCTATTAATTGAAAAATTTGCTCACTTTGAAAGGGTTAGAATTTTAGAAAAAGAGTTAGAAGTTTTACAAGATAGTTGATTACAGTTTAGCAGTAGGATAGATGATGCATTTTTCTGATTTTCTTAGTTTAGATGAGGTAATTTGAGGATATTTGTTTTTGTACACCAGTGAATTTTCCATAATTGTAAATACTATTTATCTGTCTTGTAGTAGTACTTAGAAATAGTCGGATTCAAACCTGTCTTGAGTTATGCTCTGGAATGATATTTGTTGTGTTAATCATTTGATTTGGAATTCTTTGAGGAATGAAGTTTTATCTTTTCTTTTGTTCAAAATAGTGATTTGTGATTTGTTGTTAAAGTTTGCACTATGAATGAATGTCCAACTTTGTATTGATTACAGGTTGATTTTGTTCTGCAGTTTAAGTTAGGAATTCCTTGGAGAGTAACACATCTAGTTAATTGAATGAATCAACATTCTTTTCTTCCTTATGTCCTTGATCTATCTTTTTCCTTTTTTTTTATACCCCCTAGTTAGAGTAGGTTTAGATGGGAATTTGATCTTGCAGCAATCAAGAAGCTCAATAACCAGCAAGCCCCTTGAACATTACAACCTCATTGACCACTCAACAAAACAACACAGTTGAGAACCAACTACAAAGAACTTGGAAGATATGTGGTTTTAGATCAATTATCTTTTTTAGGAGAAATAGAGTAGAAATATTCTATTTAAATATTGCTGTGTCAATTTGGTGAACAACATAACCCAGGCTTCTCGGGAGTAGAAGTAGTTATTAGGGATTGGAAAGGATCTAGATTAGCAATTAAAGTAGTTCACTTTCCAAATAGCACTAATAATATTGCAGAAGTGCGAGCATTACTTCAAGGTTTGTAGTTAGCAAGAACCATGGACATTCATAAGTTGCATGTTGAAGGTGATTCTCTTATTATTATTAATGCTTGTAAGGAAATAAAAATACACAATTGGACATTAGGATATGTGTTGGAGAAAGCTTGGAAGGTGATGGATTATTTTCAAGGAATTCAAATTACACATACATACAAGGAGGGCAATAAACTGGCTGATAGGATTGCAAATATGGGGTGTGATGGTCAAGATCTTGAGGTATTGGGACACCAAGAGATTGTATAACAATACCCTCAATTGATAGAATTCATGGTTGACAAAGGAAATTAAAAAACTTTAAATGATCACACTAATCAGACAATGATTAGGGAGTCTTCATGGGGCAAGAGGATGATGTTCATGTCATAGCTTGCCAATCTGGCTTAATAGATATATTGGGAGATGTTGAATCATCTTTGATGATGGTAATGGTATTTTATGGCCCATCATCTATTGGTACACTCAATTGGAAGAAGTGTTGGATAATGATTACATTGTGTCTTAGAAGGCACCTTACCTTGGTGTAGGTGTATCGCTTATGTCATTAGCCTGCTGATGGATTTGAAAGGCACATCTTCAGATATGCTTACAACAACAGTGTCTGATATGAAAAAGTATTGCTAGCATTAGGTTTTATTTAATATTTGTTATTTTGCAAGTATAGGGAGCTATGGAGTGATCCCACAATAGTGGTTTACAATTTTTGGCCAAACTGGACACTAAAATTATTATTTTTAACTAAATCTTCACATTTAGGCACCTATAGTAGCTAAACCGTGAGGAATTTGAAGATGATGCAAACTAGAGTCTCGTCACATTTTGTCTATAGATTCTAAAAATATATTTTTAAAATTTTTTGGAATTAGATTGCACTTATTTTTCCATCTCCCATGAAAATTGGTTTTTTTTCAGAAAACAACATTTTTAAAAAGTGACACACACTGTATAATGCATAACTTTTTTTCCATGAAGGAAAAATTCTAATTATTTCGAATTTAGATTTGTAACTCCAATATCTAGTGCTTCCACTTGGTTAGATATTTTTTTATTGAATATTTTTTCTTTAATCAAGTTTCAAAGTCAAATCAATTACAATTCAGACATAGCATGACTGTATAACTCGTAACTTTTTTTGTATATATCAAAATTCATTTTTTTTTGTTGGATCAAGGAATTCAATATCTCGTGCACTCATATTTTTCAATTTTTTTTTGATAATCTGCTATTTTTTCACATGTGTAGAACAAAGACCTTCATTTTTGATGAAAAACCTATGTTTAATAAAACTAAAAAAACAAATACATAATAAAACCAAAACGTATTAAAATTATATTCGTTCAATAGCTTGTTTTGAGGACTACTTGATTCAAGTTGCGTTTGTGAAGATTCCTCCATTTTCATCCTCAAACCAAGCTCCGAAGTGCCAAAATTAGGTTTTTTTTGTGTCTTAGGGGGGGGATGAGGGATAAGGGGGGTTCATACGAACCCCTTCCTAATGCATTTTTTTTTGCGGCCAAGATTTAAAGGGGTTCACTTGAACCAATAGGTTCGTACAAACCCCCAAATCACATTTGTTTCCTTGGGGTCATTTTTTGGGGGTTTTCCTTCCTCACTTGAATTGTAAACCACTATTCTAGCTTCACCCTATGATGGTTTGGAGTGTGACATAAAAACCTGGATTGGGAATGCAATGTTCACACGAGCTATTACAAGTTTTATCTGCAATGAATTAAATGGAATCTCCTTCTCATGACTATAAAATATTCCTTTTCATCACAAATTAGATTTGCACATGTTTTTATTGGCTATAAAGGGAGGTGATTGTTCATGGTGTATTTTTCCGAAAGTCTACTTTTGGCTCCCATTCTATGAGGGCTAATTGTTTGTGTGGTGAAAAGTGGCAAGATGGCCTTTAAACCTTGGAATCTCAAAGTAAACATGAAGGTGCAACCTTGGGAGCATCCTTTTGAGGAGTACCTTTCTCATGACTTCTTGAATTTGGTTTTTAATTTGGGTTTCCCTAGGGTTGAGGAAGCTATTCGCACAGTGCTTGGAATGGAGGTGATGAGCCTGCATGAAAGAAGAATTATATTCCCATCTTAGGTGCTCTCTATTTTTATTTCAAACATCATGGATTTACTACAATCTCTACAAGAATTAATGTTAATTATAGAGCAATAATTTGTCAAACCCCAATTTCTACAAAATAATGCTCTGTTAGTAGCAGCCCAAGGTTAAAATATTTTCAGTGGGGATGGGAATATATGAGGTTTTTTTCCTAGAGAGGTTATTAAGCATCGTCATGGCATTGAAGAAACTTATGATTCAATCAAACTGGCTTTGCAATATAAAAGTGATAGTAGATTATCGAATGCCCTAAGGAAGAATTGTTAGAAAATTTATGTGCATATGGATATGGAAATTAAGGAGAATTATTATGTTATTTCATTCCTTAAAGCACATTCCCCTTATTCTCCTCTAAATGATTCTCTTGCTGGGCTGATAGGTTGAGGGACATCCTCTGGTCCAAATGTAGATCGAGCGGAGTCTAGGGTTGCTCGTAGTGGTGTAGAAAATGTCAACATGATAGGGAATGGGTTGGTAGCTCACCCACGTTTGGCTTGAGTGATTCAAGTAGTAAATAATCTAGTTGCAGGATATGGTCTGCTTGCTTGGGGTTTGCAAGGTCAAGAGGACATTAAGGCTCAAAATGAGATTTTAGTCCAAGTGGAACGCATGGAGGACTAACACTCTGGTTGACAATAAGTAGTTTTTTGGGAGTTTTTTTGCATGAAGTCTAGTTTTGGGGACACTGATAAAATGTAATGATTGAAGATGGTTCTCTAGAAATAATCCACAGGCTCTGTTTCCCTTCAAATTTGGCAAATATTGACAAAACTATTTTTAAATTTTGTATTCCCATTTGCATTGTAAGATAAAGTATGATCTCATGGGCAGATTGGGAACTGATATTAAATTTTGCATTTGTTATTCCATCTGATATAAACTCTATGTACAAAGTTTATATATATATATATATATATGCCATGGGCCTTTTACCTAAAAAAATATTTATTTCTTGATTTTTTTTAGCT
This sequence comes from Sequoia sempervirens, assembly GCA_007258455.2. Taxonomy (NCBI): domain Eukaryota; kingdom Viridiplantae; phylum Streptophyta; class Pinopsida; order Cupressales; family Cupressaceae; genus Sequoia; species Sequoia sempervirens. The sequence goes on along the minus strand of VDFB02271358.1, from coordinate 582,394,776 downwards.
CCTAAATAGATTAATATCAATACTAATTTCAATCCTAATTGATAAGTTTAATCCTAATATTAACTATATAATAATTTTATTGACCTAATAATAATGTCATTGTAAGAGTATAAAGATTTAATTTTAATCCCCTCTTAATTCCTTCCATAAATTCTTGTTTTCTTTTCTTACCACCTTGAATATTAATGTTTACTTCTATAAATTATACTTTGTAATATCTAAGATGTTTCTAAATTAAAAGATAACATTTTTAGATATAAATGTATATTTATTTTTAACATCAAAATTTTGGATCATACTCTCTAATCTTTTATGTAATTTTTATTGTAATATGAATAAAAATAAATGTAAGTTTTATTAATTATAGTGTTTTAGTATTGTTAACTAGTTATTTCCATGATCTAACCCTAACTCTAACTCATACCCTAACTATAAACCTGTCCCTAGCCCTTACCCTAACCCTAACCTTGACAATAAATTCTAAACCATTATCCTAATCCTAAACCTATCTCTAACCGTAACCATAGTCGTAACTCTAACCATAACTATAAACCTAACTTTAAAACCTAAATTTTTAATCATAATCATAACCCTAACCTTACTCTAACCCTAACCATAAACTATAATCCAATCCCAACCCTAACCATATCCCTAACTATAGCTAGAAACCCTAATCCTTGTAAGGAAAGCTAGATGCAGAAAACAACTCTCCTAACGTCAATACCTCAGAGAAGAATGCAAATATACTTTTAATTTTTCAATTACAGTTCAATTAAGATGCACTATGAAGTAGATATCAGAAACATAGTATTTGAAAATCACACATGAACACCAGATATATGTGGGAAAACCCTTACGGGAGAAAAACCCACCACACCAAGAGAAATCACTTTGTATTACAGTAATGGCGATTACATAAAAATGTCAGACTTATCTTTCTACTGTCTGTTTACAACAACATTCACCATGAACAATCTTGTACAGGAACCTTTAAGTTACAGTCATTACAGAACATAATACATCTATTGATCATACAACAATCTGTCGAATCAACCTTTGAACCAACCAATCACAATATGCAATCACCAAATATAACCAAGTCGATCCATGTCCATCGAGCTTCCTCACAGAACCATCGCAACGAACAATCTTCCAACTGTTCAGATTTGGCTTCTCCTATTGGTACACGAGATTCCACATAGGACGGTCAAACGTTCAACAAAATTCTCACGATGTTGGCATCTCGGTGAGACACTAACAGTGTCTTGTCGATGCCACATAACCTTCATATAGATATCACCAAGAGATATCGTTATTGCCAAGATGTTTCAATGAGCTTTCATGTGTTACATCGAATCACCAAACAGTCGTTGAGACCTATCACTTTTTCCAGGACATCATAGCAAAAACAAAAAGTCTCATGAATGTGAGTTTATCATTTGGCAAGAGTATCGTGCTTCGGTGAGACTTCATATCAATGTCACAAGTCACTCCGAAGAAACATTCTGTCGGCAGGACATATCGTTCTCGCCAGGACCTCACACTGAGTCATCAAAGATTATACTAAAGTCACATGTTATGTAGAGCTCCAATCACCAGTCGGCAAGACTTAACACCTTTGCCGAGAGTTCTTATCGAACACATATATGTTACACTGATGACCATCGTTCACCAAGACCTATACCGAGAACTTCTCATCATCGGTGAGACTCACCAAAGTTGCTGTGACTTCTTACTGAGACCACTGTGTTACACCAAGACCATTAGTTGAACCTCCATCGATGAGACATTGGCTCTTCGCCGAGACATCATAACAAAACAAACATGTTACTCCGATGAACCCAAGTGTTACACTATCGGTGAGACATTGGCTATTCGCTAAGACTTCTCACTGAACCGACATAGGTTATCCTGAAGCCCATGGTCATCATGAGTCTCCCTAATACACGATTGAATGGCCTGTTAGCCAAAGATCTCTACGAGAAGTAAGAGGTCCCAACGACTGCTCTATGTCATAGTGATAGAATCCACAATGAAAACATTTGGCAAGACTTTTGCAAGGTCACAACAACTTGTACAATTCCAACAAGGTTACTACTGCTAGTCAGCCAAACATGATGGATGTCACACCGACTTTTCTCTAGTAGAGGTTACAACCTATGATGATTGAGGCATATATTTCCAACAATCTCCCACTTGACGAAGATCACACAGGCACCTCCAGAGCACAATAAAACTTACTGAAAATCATGGGCACTAAGGCCTATTGAATTGGCACACCACCTGAACTTGTCTATGCTCACTTGCTTCGTCAATGAATCTGCAACATTCTCTAGAGTATCAACCTTTTCCAAACTGACCTTTCCATCCTCCACCATATCTCATACATAGTGGTACTATACATCAATATGTTTTTTCCTGGCATGGAAAGTAGGATTCTTTGCCAAACAAATTGCACTCTGACTGTCATAGAAAATAGTTATTTCCCCTACATCAAAACCAATGTTAGAACACAAACGTTTCAGCCAAACTGCTTCTTTACAAGCATGAGTAGCTACCATGTATTCAGCCTCCGTAGTGGACAAAGTGACTACAGCCTGCCGCTTGCTCATCCAACTCATTGCACCACCATTCATCATGAAAATGTATCCACTGGTGGATCTCCTGCTGTCAATGTCCCTTGCCCAATCAGAATCTACATATCCATGAATGCTGAGAGTCCTCTATGATTCAACCGAATTCCCATGGTAACACAAAGAAAAATTTGAAGTGCCCTTCAAATATTTAAAAACTCTTTTCACAGCATCGCAATGTGTTCTTCCTGGATTAGCCATAAATCGACTAAGAACTCCCACTGCTCGGGCAATGTCTGGCCTTGTACAGACCATCGCATACACGAGACTGCCAACTGCACTAGCATAGGGTACACTGGTCATGTCCTCCATCTCAGTAGGAGATTTTGAACAGTTCTCAATAGATAGCTTCATTCCGTGCAAGACTGGAACCACTACCTGTTTGAAATCATTCATACAAAATCTCTCAAGAACAGTCCTGATATACTTACTCTGATTGAGCCATAGTTTTCTATTCTTCATATCCTTGGTTATCTCCATCCCCAGAATATACCTTGCTGCACCAAGATCCTTCATTTCAAACTTAGCAGACAACTGAGACTTAAGATCATAAATCATTAGCTTACTATTGCCTATGAACAACATATCATCAACATAGAGAGCAATAATAAGAACTCGATCACTTTCAACTTTATAATATACACAGTGATTAGATTTTGATCTCACAAATCCCAAAGACAATACAAAAGTATCAAATTTCTAGTACCACATTCTAGGTGACTGCTTTAACCCATACAAAAACTTCTTTAATTTGCATACCAGTTTTTCTTTACCTTTTTCAACAAAGTGCTCAGGCTGGGACATATAGATTTCTTCTTCAAGATCACCATGAAGAAATGTTTGTCTTCACATCCATCTGTTCTACCTCTATATGCGTTGCAAGTGACAAAAGAAATTTGATAGATGTCAGCTTTGCTACAAGAGAAAATATCTCCCCATAATCAATTCCCTCGACCTAGGAATAACCCTTTGCAACCAGTTGCCTTGTACTTTTCTACACTTCCATCCAGACCAATATTTTTCTTAAATACCCATTTACAGCCCATAGGTTTTCTGCCTTTAGCCAAGGGCACCAAACTCCCAGTTTCATTTTTTTCTAATGATGCCATCTCTTCGTTCATGGCTTCCAACCAAGAGTCTGAATTAGACATTTTAATTGCCTCTTTTTATAGTCCTAGGCTCATCAGTGCTAGAAATCAAAGCATAGGCACAAGTAGAATCAATCAATGAGAACCCATACCTATCTAGTTGTTTTCTTTCTTGGGCTGACCTCCTTAGTGGCTGGAGTTGAGGTTGTTGTTGTTCTTCTAAACTTTTAGAACTACTCGAGCTCTCCTTAGTTTCAGGTACTTTTTGAATTTCCAATTCCTCTTTCTCAGGTGTAGGAGGAATTTCAACTACATCCTTATTGTTTTCAGACTTTGTCTCTGACTACAGATCCAAGGTAGAAGGTTTTAGCTCACGAAAGATTATGCTTCTGCTGTATAGAACCTTCTCTGTATCAAGATTCCAAAGCTTGTATCCCTTTATGACAGCACTATAGCCAATAAAATACATTTGACAACCTTGTTCTCCAATTTAGATCTTTTCACATCCGACACAAATGCATATGCCTCACAGCCAAAGACTCAAATATGTCTATGAGAGGGCTTCTTACCAGATCACGCTTCCAAAGGTGTTTTCTTAACAAGAGCAGAATTTGGAGAATGATTAATTAGATAACATGCAGTAGATATAGCCTCAGCCTAGAACTTCTCCTCCAAGCCAACACTACTGAGTATACTTCGTGCTCTCTCCATCACTGTCCTATTGAACCTTTCTGCAACTCCATTTTGCTATGGAGTATAAGGTGTAGTCTTGTGTCTTTTGGTTCCATGGTCTTTGCAATACCTCTCGAATTCATTAGAACAGAATTCACCACCATTATTAGTCCTTAAGCATTTTATCTTTCTACCAGTCTAATTTTTAACAAGATTTTTAAATTCTTTAAACTAACTGAATACTTCTGAGTTACTTTTCAGAAAATATACAAATGCTCTTCTTGAATAATCATCAATGAACGACACATAGTATCTTGATTTAGACAAAGAAGGAACATTCATTGGACCAAACACATCCGAATGAATATAATCTAGCAAACTAGAAGATTTGTGAGGACTAGAATAAAAAGAAACACGGTCCTGCTTTCCATATATACAGTGTTCACAGAATTCAAATTCAAGATTACAATCTTCAAGCCCCTCAACTAGGTTTTTATTCTTCAAGGTTTTTAAATCTTTTTCTCCTATGTGGCCTAACCTATGATGCCAAAGAATAATCTTCTCAACAAGAAGTTTTACTTCCACAGAGTTTACATAATTAGGGATATTTCCCTCTTTACCTCCATGAGCATCTTTCAGTGACTTTCCAGAGACATTGTTACATTGAACAGCATGTGCATCTAGCTTGTACAGGGTACCAATTCGAGCACCTCTAGCCAGCACCATTGAACCTCTAGTCATCTTGCAGCCATTTCCAAAGAACATAACTTGTACTCCAATATCATTCAACTTACTGACAGACAATAGATTTTGAGCCAGACCTGGTATGTGCATAAAATCATTAATTCCCTTTACTTTGCCATCAAGAAATTGTATTCTGACTCTTCCACGACCAACTATCTCCAAAGTTGAATCACTTGCTAAGTACACCTTTCTACCATCGTATTCTTCATACTTTGTGAACCAATCTCTATGAGATGTCATGTGAAAAGATGCACCAAAATCAATCAGCCAGACATCATTTGATGCCTAAGTAGCCAAGGCAGTAATGAAGGCGTCACCATCACTATGAGAAGACCCATTATTGGAAGAGCCCTTCTTCTTTTTCTCCTCTTTATAGTCCTTTTAGACATGACTAGGTTGCCCACAGTTCCAACACTTCACCTTGGACTTCTTTCTAGGAGACTTTGATCTCCCCTCTGATTTTGATTTGGACTTCTTGTCCTTCTTCTTTCCTTTCTCTTTCGGTCTTCCTCTGATAGTAAGAGCTTCCTTCGCCATCTCAGAAGATTTCCTTCTCATCTCTTCTGACAGCAAAGATGCAACAACATCTTCCATCTTGAAATTCGATGTTGTACTCCCAATAGCCATCACCAGATGATCCCATGAGTCTGGCAAAGAACACAACAATAGCATACAACAATCCTCTTCTTCAATCTTCACACCAACAGATGTCAATTGAGCAATCAACATATTAAATGCGTTCAAATGATCAGAAACAAACCCTCCTTCCTACATTCTCAACGAGTACAACTTCTTCCTCAGGAATAGTTTATTCAACAAGGACTTCCCTTGATAAATAGACACCAGTCTCTTCCACAAAGAAGAGGGAGTCTTCTCCTCATGCAAATTTAGAAGAACTGAGTCTGCCAAAAAGAGCCTTATCATCCCCTTAGACCTCCTATCTACAAGGTCCCAATCTTCTTGCTTCATGCCTGTAGGTTTCACTCCAACCACAACAATCCAAAGATCACGGTCCACTAAAAGATCCTCCATATTGAGTTTCCACAACTTAAAGTTATTGCCATTGAATTTCTCTATTTCAATCTTACCAGATGTACTAGCCAGCTCAACCTGTAATAAAAAAAAAACAAACTCTACAAGACTCCCACTGAACATAATTGACACAAAAAACCCAATGTACCCACAAGGATAACACAACTGGCCAGGCTCTGATACCACTTGTAAGGAAAGCTAGATGCAAAAAACAACTCTCCTAATGTCAATACCTCAGAGAAGAATGCATGTATACTTTTAATTGTTCAATTACAGTTCAATTAAGATGCACTATGAAGTAGATATCAGAAACAAAGTATTTGAAAATCACACATGAACACCAGATATATGTGGGAAAACCCTTACAAGAGAAAAACCAACCACACCAAGAGAAATCACTTTGTATTACAGTAATGGAGATTACATACAAATATCAGACTTATCTTTCTGGTGTCTATTTACAGCAACATTCACCATGAACAATCTTGTACAAGAACCTTTAAGTTACAATCATTATAGAACATAATACATCTACTGATCATACAACAATCTGTCAAATCAACCTTCAAACCAACCGATCACAATATGCAATCATTGAGTATAACCAAGTCGATCCATGTCCGTCGAGCTTCCTCATAGAACCATTGCAATGAACAATCTTCCAATTGTTCAGATTTGACTTCTCCTATTGGTCCACGAGACTCCACATAGGACGGTCAAATGGTCAACAAAATTTTCACTGTGTTGGCATCTCGGTGAGACACTAACAGTGTCTCACCGATGCCACATAACCTTCATATCGATATCACCAAGAGATATCGTTATCGCCAAGATGTTTCAATGAGCTTTCATGTGTTACATCGAATCACCAAACAGTCGGCGAGACCTATCACTTTTGCCAGGACATCATAGCAAAAACCAAAAGTCTCATGAATGTGAGTTTATCATTCGACAAGAGTATTGTGCTTCGGTGAGACTTCATATCGATGTCACAAGTCACTCCGAAGAAACATTCTATCGGCAGGACATATCGTTCTCGCCAGGACCTCATGCCAAGTCATCAAAGATTATATCGAAGTCACATGTTATGCTGAGCTCCAATCACCAGCCTGCTAGACTTAACACCTTCGCCGAGAGTTCTTATCGAACACATATATATTACACCAATGACCACCGTTTGCCAAGACCTATACCGAGGACTTCTCATCATCGGCGAGACTCACCAAAGTCGCTGTGACTTCTTACCAATACCACTGTGTTACACCGAGACCATTAGTTGAACCTCCGTCAGTGAGACATTGGCTCTTCGCCGAGACATCATAACGAAACAAACATGTTACTCTGATGAACCCAAGTGTTACACTGTCGGTGAGACATTGGCTATTCACTGAGACTTCTCACTGAACTGACATAGGTTATCCTGAAGGCCGTGGTTGTCATGAGTCTCCCTGATACATGATTGAATGGCTTGTCAGCCAAAGATCTCTATGAGCGGTAAGAGGTCCCAATGACTGTTCTATGTCACAACGATAGAATCCACAATGAAAACATTCGACAAGACTTTTGTAAGGTCACAGCGACCTGTACAATTCCAACAAGGTTACTACTACTAGTTAGCCAGACATGATGGATGTCACACCGACTTTGCTCCAATAGAGGTTACAGCCTGTGATGATTGAGGCATATATTTCCAACAATCCTAATCCCATCTCTAATTTGAATCATAATTGTAACTCTAACCCTAACCCTAAATACTAATCTAACCCTAATCCTAACCCTATTTCTCATAACCCTAACCTTAACTGTAAACCTAACCCCAACTCAAACACAAACTATAAACTCTAAACAATAATCTTAACCATAACTTAGACCATAATATAAAATAAAAATATTTAAATATCTAATCTAAAAATTTGAAATGTTTATATCTTTAATATAAATTAATGTTATGCTGCATTATCTATTCTAAAAAATATTGAAATGATCATATCTTTAATATAAATTAATTTACGCATTTTGATAAAAAATAAATTGTAGTTTCTAAATTTTTAATTTGAATAATAAAAAACTAAAAAAAATGATGAAAACAATATAATAGTATAATATATTATTATAATTTTTTATTTTTTTTTAGACTGCAGGAATCGGGAAGCACGACCCCCTATAAACTGCAGTGCGCCTGGTAAAATTTTTAACGTGACCGGCGGTGCTGGCGCGACACGCCCTCCGATACCACGGGACGGGGGAGACTAGAACTCGTGACCAGCCGAGCCGCAACAGAATTACTTAGCCAACCGAGCTAGGGCCCCTGCCCATAATATATTATTATAATTTAATATAACCAATTAATATATATTAAATCTAATATATTAAACCTTATTTGATATTATCTTAAATTATTATAATATAATAATATTATATTATTATTAATATTAGCATTATTTATATATGAAAAAATTCTTAATATATTTATATGATTAATATTAAAAATATTATATATTATTATTATTTTAATATTATATAGGTATTATATTATTATTATTTTATATTTTCAATAATATTTTCTATTAAATTAAAGGTCCTTAGGACATCATTAGCCTAGATTGGTATAGTGGCTGATGTGAGGCAAGAATTTATAGTTGCCTATAATCGTATTTAGCCATAGTAGCTTTGTTAATAACACTTTGGAGCTGGTGATTAATGCTAGGCGTGCTATGAGAATTTTTGGTTGATAAATTCCTCTCAGTTGGCTTTGTTTGTGTGTTTGGTTGTGAAGGAAGGAAGGAGATTCCTATGAGATTAATAGCTTCTCGCAGGATTTTGGACTTTCTAGGTAACATATCCTCCTATGACACCCCTCCACAGAACCCTTGAGGACAACACACTACAATACTTAAATACAATTTTTTTTTTTAAAGTGCAACATACTAAAGATTTCAGAACCAATGCTAACATATAATATAAAACTAAGTCCTCTAAGGTTCCATGACTACGCTACTAGAACACCAATAACCAAACAAACAATAATTACACATCATCTCATTAAACAAATTTCATCTAACAATATAAAGTTCATTTACTCCATCACATTAAATGATCAACCAATATGATTATCCATATCATGTTATCAATATAACAACATCCAAGATCTTTTAATTAATTCAGATATGCAAGATACATCGTTTACATTATCAATTACAAGAGAGAGTTCAACAATTCAGTTACAACATTAGAACTTCGACAACAATGCTTCCCCAAGATCAATAGGGAAGAATATACATTTGAGTTACAATACATGATACAACTGATTTCAGTTGAATACAAGTACATGAAAGATAATCCACTCAAGTTGGAACAAGTGTGGAAGTCCACATCACCATGAATAGTCACCACACAAATGAACAACAGAAAAGGGAAACCCAATGGAGGAAAAAGCACAATCCACCTGACCATGTGGAACCCAAAGGTCCACCCCCCATGCTAGGAGATAACACAAGGTCCCATAACAATAAATAAACAAGGCGACCACAAACTAACATAATAATGTTAATCAGGACTCCAATCTGACATTACATTAACATTAACAACACATAAGAACATACATTGCTTCTAGAGGACATCACAAACCAAAGGGAGAAACTAAAATGATAGAATACTAGTTTGCAGAGGGAAGAGTGTCATCACATGGTCCTGACATGGGTTACCCTAATAGTCTCTCACTAGATGCCAGTCCCCATCTATGGTTACCTTGATAGTCTCTTACTAGACGCTGACCCCATAGGGTGACACGTGGAATCAATCTTCCTTTCGTGAGGACAAGGAAGTTGGTTTTTCCAACATGGCCTTCTCAATCCATCCTTAACCTAAACGAGCACTATAGGCATGGGTGAGGCATTCACTTATCTTGATTAATGTGTAATCTATCGAACCCCTAATTCATTCATTAGGTTATCACTGGATTATAGAACTCTTAGATGGGTTACCTTGGATACCACTTTGGGTTCCGACCCCCATTGAGAGCCACTCCCCCACATGAAACTAGAAACCCAAAACCACAAATGAGTTAAAGCAACCTTGCACACTGAACGAAACCACAAGAAACACATACCAAGAGAAATGTATGGGCCATCTCACTCACAAACCACAACCATTATATTCAATAAACAGTGCATGGCACAAACCCACTAGCACGCATCACAAGTACATTATCAATCATTCCCACAATGAAATACAACATACACGCTACTCCCTTAAGCCTTTGGAAGTCAACCTAAACAACTTGCACAATATCCTCCCACTTATACAATAACCAAAATAGTCCCATTTTCAAAATCAAACACTATATTCAATACAAATAAACTAATGAATCAAAGTGCATTAACAACTCAACCATACATATTTGTGAAAGTATTCAACATTCCGTGTCTAACCAAAGAAATTCAAACTTTCCTATTTAACAAAATCTAATCACAACTTCGTCAATAGAACTAATTATAAATAATTCAATTTTCTCAATTTGATTTTCCAATATAATTAACTAATGTAATCAATTTAATTCTTATAAACAAAAAAAACTTTTATTACGACCCATATATTCATGCACGCACTTATATATATATATGTAATATAAACAAAAAGCTATATTAAAAGTCATTGATTATAATAACCTATACCTACACAGACACACACATATATATATACATATATACACACACACAGAGACATATATATATACATATATACACACACAGAGACATATATATATATATATACACAGACATATATATATACATAATATATATACATAATATATATACACACATATATACATACATATATATATACATATATATATACACACACATATATATACATATATATATATATATATATATACATATATATATATATATACATATATATATATACATATATATATATATACATATATATATATATATATATATATACATACAATCCAAATTTTGATCTATATATAAAAGAATTGTAAACAGCGAAGTGAAACGAAATACAAAATCATATATAATATGCGATATATGTATTTTGTACCTTCATAGCCCATATTCATTGATTTGCTGTAAATGAAAGGCAATATAAATTAACATATAAAGAAAATATGTTAAGTTTATAATGCATGTAAGTCGAACTTAAGGCTCACTGCTAACCCTTCGACCCAGCTATGTAGTTTATCATATATATATGGTGTAAGAAAGACATTGGATTAAAAAGTGGCCAAAGGAAATGAAACCGACACCCTAGATGCAACTAAAGCATGCATATTATGCGATATGACTCTATAGTATTGAATGCCATTCATAAAAATACCAACACTATAACTACCATCGAATTCTACAGATTGTCTATCATATACAACCCATCGCATTCCATAGAATCAAAATTTCCAAATACAATATTTAGAAAATGAGTTTCCAATGTATCACCAACCAGCACAAACATAATACATTGAAAGCTAAACAAAATATGAATAAATGTTAAGCTTCAAGGTAGGACACAAAGAAGGGAGGCACACGAAAGGAATAGGATTCACACTCCTTAGTATCCAGTGTGAGACATAGGAAATAATTGTTGAATGGAGTGTCAAGACAAGGCATCCAAATTGAATACATGTAAAAGGAGACCATATATTGCTTGTAACTCACAACACACATAAAACCACGTTGCAGTATACAATGAACTCGCAGTGCAAAAAAACGTAGGGCATGGGAACGATTAGACTAGACTCAATGAAAAAAATGATGAATCAATACTCATGTGCTAATAATGTAGCTTCCCCAATCGACGCCAAGCTAAACGCAACCGATAAAGAAAAATTCACCCCAAAACAACAGAATAGGTAGTGCCTCCAAACTAATATAAACAAAAGTTAAGAGATTACAGAAAACAAAACAAGGATCGGGGTAGTGTGCTAGGTTTATAGACTATTAACAAAATACCCAAAAGGAAAACACTAAAGAATACATAGATAAGCTCAAGAAACATTCCAACAATAAAAAATGATAGGCGCTAACTCATGAAATGCAATGGTTGTAGAGCAAGTAAAAGATGAATTTCTAAAGGAGGGCTTTGGAATTCTTCAGAAAATGCAATTTTGTTTTACTTGTTGCAGCTCATATTTTAGCAAACCAAGAAATGTTTTTCTTCACATAGCACTAAGATTCAATATTCATTTTCCTAAACATAATCAAAATTGAGAAAATGAAACAATGGAACCTAGAATAAATTAGTTGATTGAGCTAAAGAATGATGTTGGTTCTAAATTCCAAAGTTGCAGCTCTAGTCCTCCACACAAATCATAGTATTGCAATTTCTATAGGAAATTTTCTTCCTATAGGGAAAACCTTCAAAAACAAGAAAAATACTCATGGAAACAGAAACTAGATTAGTTTCCAAATTGAATTCCCTATCCCCTTATCTTCTGCAAAGATAACCAATTTATTAACTACTCTTTAGTGCCCGTTGCTGCGTGTATCCTTCTTTTATTTAATCATTTTATTTATTCATTATCCACTATAGGCAACTACATCTTTATTTTATTTTATAATTATCATGCACCATGACCATTATTATTATATTTATTTATTAAAACATAATTTAATTTGTTTAAACTTAATAAAAGCATTGATAATATCTTATAAAAGCATTTGTTTTTAATTATCAAAATGCCTTTTAAACTTTAATAACTTTATTTTAATATAGTAATTAATCAAAACACCAATCGACCAAATTTAAATCAAGTGGACTAAATACCAATCAATACCTGACCACAAGATGAAGTCGAAAAGCAATACCACAACAACAAAGATGGACCAAACCACATACAGACAACACTGCCAGGGTGTGACAAATGGATACTCATCCTCATCAAGGATGATAGCTGAAACAAGGGACCAAGTGCTATCTCCATTCAACAATTTCCATTGGGTTTAAGGCACACGTAGACCTATCAATTTAGGTGGAGTCGATGCTTGGTACCTACAACCTATGACAAGTGAAATAGTCGAGCATAGACATAGTTGTATAGTTAGGCACACCATCAAAGGAAAGTCACAGAACGCCATAGGGCAGTCACAAGTGAGTGATGCGACACTATTCTCCTTTACCAAAATACATAATTGGACAATAATCATATGCTAATCAGTGTGATAAGAACAATCATCATATGATCACATGATACTCAACGTAAGATTAATCCACATAATCAATTAACTCCATACACTAGTCATAGCGTAAGCATGAAACATAGTGATAAAAGTAGCATCAAACTATCATCATAACAGTGTATCCAACATCAAGCAAAGTATCATAATGTCTCAGTCCAAAACAACAACTGTCAATATATCAGAGAAAAAAGTAAGGGTCACTACATCGTTCCCCTAGAACTAGGCTTACTCCTGGAATCCTGCAAATAGATAAGGGTATAACTCTCACATCTGGGGTGCATCCTCCCAAGTAGCTGAAGACTCATCATTAGGATCCCACTAGACCCTCATCTACTCAATGTCTTGACCCCTGAGGGTGAGTCTCCTATGTTGTAGAATTCTCATGGGCTCCAAAGCCAACTACTAATCCTCTACTTGTAAGGCATTCCAATCAAGAACATGAGAAATATTTGGATAATATGGCTTGAGAATAGAAACATGAAACACATCATGAATTATTGTGATAGACTGGGTGGAAAAGAAAGATGGTACGCAATAGGACCAATCCTCTCCAACACCTCAAATGGCCCAACAAAGTGCAGTGCAAGTTTAGAGCCTTTTCTCTAACAGATCAAACTCTTCCACGGACACACTTGCAAGAATACTTGGTCTCCAACTAAGAACTGACAATCAACCCTATGAGCATTTGCATATTTCTTTTGTCTACCCTGGGCTACCACCAAATTATCCCTAATGCAAACAACTTGTTGCTCCATCTCCTAAAGCATCTTTGGTCCAAGAAGGAATCTGTCCTCAAGGCGATGCCAACTCAACGGGGTCTGACAAGGAAGACCATACAATGCCTAAAAAGGAGGCATGCCAATAGAATTGTTGTATCCATTATTGTATGCTTGACTCAACCTCAGATCTCACCTCCTAATACCAACTATTTGTAGGAAGCACTGTAAGGATCTGACTCCTCAAGTCTACGCCAAGAGTCACTACCGAAAGCTCGTGTCTTTGCTGACTAAGAGCATCCACCACCACATTCTTCTTTCCCTAAATATATTTCACCTCAAAATCATACTCACACAGGAACTTCATCCATTGTCTCTACCTAGCATTTGAGTTTGGCTGCATGAAAATATACTATAAACTACGGTGATCACTATGCAACTCAAACCGATGCCCCAATAGAAAGTGTCTCTATCTCGTCAAAGCATCAACCATCTCGACTAACTCTAGATCATGTGAAGGATAGTTCAACTCATGATCCTTGAGTTTGTGAGACTCAGGCAATCACAAGACCATCATGCATGAACACTACTCCTAAACCCTCCAAAGATGCATTTGTACAAACCACAAAATCTTTGGTAGGATCAGGAACTACCAAAATAGGTGCGCTAGTCAACCTCTCTTTAAGAATCTAAAAGGATTCCTAACACTACTCTGACTAGATAAAATTCTTCCCTTTCCTCTAAAGAGAAGTGATGGGGTGGGCTATCCTCAAAAAACTTGGTACAAACTGTTAGTAATAACCTACTAAACCCATAAAACTATGAACCTTAGCAACATTAGTGGGTGCAAGCCAATCAACAATGGCTTGGATCTTTGAAGGATCCATGAAAATTCCCTCACCAGAAATAATGTGACCCAAATACATCACCTCTATCTAAAAGAACTCACATTTTTCCATATTTTCATACAACTGGTTCTCCCTTAGACACTGAATTACCTATCGCAAATGCTCCTCATGCTCCTCCATAGTCCTTGAATAGATCAAACTGTTGTTTAGGAACACAAGAAAAAACTTATCAAGGTAAGTGAAAAATACAACATTCATCAAACTCATGAATACAGATGGCGCATTCGTCAACCCGAACGACACAACAATATACTCATAGTGCTTGTAACAAGTGTGAAATGCGGTCTTATGAATGTCTACAAAAAAGATGTGCAACTAATGATACCCCGACTTAAGATAAATTTTTGAAAACACCCTAGCTCCCTTGATTTGATCAAAGAGATCATCATTCCTTGGCAAGGGATATTTGTTCTTCACCGTCACCTTATTTAACTACCGGTAATTAATACACAATCGAAGGGACCTGTCCTTCTTCTTCATGAAAATAACTGGTGCTCCCCAAGGAGAGACACTAGGATGGATGAACCCCTTCACCAAAAACTCCTCAAGCTACAACTAAGGCTCCTTAAGCTCCTGAGTGGTCATCCAATACAGAGCTTGGGAAATAGGCTCTGCTCCAAGAACAAGGTCTATTTTGAAATCAATGTCACACTTAGGTGGCATCCCTAGAATCTCACTAGAAAAGACATCTGCATGTTGCCTAAGGATAGGATGACTGTTGAGGGACACCTCTCGGCTCTCCCCTAACTCCAAATCATTAAATTTCATGGAAAACAACTAGAAAACCTGGCGCATACACCTCTTCAATTGCATTGTAGAGATCATACACAAGGAAATAGGCCTCTGGAAGCCAACTACCTCCACCTCCTTGCCTAAATCATCTACACATTGCATTGACTTACATCAACAATCTATCACTACTCGGTGAGAATCCAACCAATCCATTCCCAACACTATATCATAAGATCCAAGTGGTATAATACAAAGGTCCACTATGGTACAGAGAGAACCAATCCTGAATCGACAACCATAAACAAGGGACTCAACTGCTACTTTAGCTCTAGAGGCCAATTTGACCTGCCACCTATCATCTTGCTTTGCTGCCACCAGTCCACATCATGCCACTATAGAAGGGGAAATGAAATAATTTGAAGCACCAGAGTCAAAGAGGATAGAAACACTACTACCTTGCAACACACCTATAGTCTCCACAACCATGCCCTGATGCTTATCCTGGTGGTTATCAATCATTGAAAACACCATGTGAGACCTACCTAAATCTCCTACTATAGGCTCTAAAGCTACTAGCTTTTGACTAAATCCAGATGTGCCCTTCTAAGGACACTGTCTAGCTATGTGACCTTGATGGCCACAAGAGAAGCATCTTGTCCCTCTGCCAAAACCCCTACCACCTAAGGGTGCACTAGACTGCTGGAAACTATGTCTACTAACTATAGACTATGTGCTCTGAGCTGGTTGATCAGAGTGATAATGCTTGTTTCGCTGCCAACTCTAATCCCTCCTGGACTGAAACCTACTACCATGCTGAGACTGTGAATTCTTAGGTTTTGACTGAGTGCTACTACTATTGCTGACCACCCTTAGTGGGTGCCTAGTGGCTCCTAGAGGAACCTACTACTTGAGTCTGGCCACCTCAAGAATTGAAACTTGCTGGAGGTGCACTACCAATTTGCACACTTATATGACCACCGAGTGCCATGGCCAAATTCTCCTCTACTATCTGAGCCTTCTCTATAACCACCTCCATGGTTTTTAGCTCAAACACATGAACACCCCCACTAATATGAGCATTCAAGCCCCTAATAAAATGATTCACCAACATAGCCTCATCATCACCTATGCCATCATACTGCTTAAGCTCATAAAACCTACACTCATATTGCTCAACTGACATGGCCATTTGCCTCAGCTCATGAAACTCATCTGCATGATGCTACCTCAAATGATCAAACAAGAAATGAGCTCTGAATCTCTCAAGAAACATCTCCCAAGTGATTGAACTTATATCCAAATGTAGCTTCTACTCCTCCAAATGCCACCACATAGAAGAAAAACCTCTAAGGTGCATGATAGCTCACTTCGCCTTGGTGTTACTTCCACATAGATGAATTTTAAAACACTTGTTCAGATCAATCAACTATCTATCTGCCTCCAAACCACTACCAGTACCATCACAAGTAGGAGGGCGTGCCTCTAAAGATCTCTCATATGATCGGCTAAAGTAGCCTCCTGTTTTGTTGAGACATCTCTCCTCCTAGGAGACCTATCTCTCTTTTTAATCACCACTTGATCATTCTCCTATCTAGGACCAAGGAAAGCAAGGACTTCCTCAAGTAAATTATGCAACTAACTGCCCTCCAACTCCAGCTAACTTGGATTTTGACCCTTGCTTCCCTGACCAATCTGAGAACTCTGTTGTTCCTCATGATCACTCTCGTGGGAACCTTGAGATGGGGTGCTTTGGTGGTTGACCCCATGGTGACCACCATGACCTATACCATTTCCCCAACCTTGAACTCTACCTCTAGGAATATTCCTACATAGACACCACCAAGGACAAGTTTCAGGGTGTTAGGCAAGGATAACAAAGGGGAAACATAATCTTTAGAATCTATGCAACTAAGACAACATAATGGGATACTATATAACCTAGAGTACCTAGTGTTAGAACTTGGGCTCTGGTACCATGTGTAATGCCCTAACATGGAACCCCAAAGGACAACACGCTACAAGACTTAAATACAGAACAATTTTTTTTTTTAAAGTGCAACATACTAAAGATTGCAGAACCAATGCTAACATGTAATCTAAAACTAAGTCCTCTAAGGTTCCATGACTACACTACTAGAACACCAATAACCAAATAGACAAGAATTACACATCATATCATTAAACACATTTCATCTAACAATATAAATTTCATTTACTTCATCACATTAAATGATCAACCAATATGATTATCTATATCATGTTATCAATATATCAACATCCAAAATATTTCAATTTATTCACATATGCAAGATACATCATTTACATTATCCATTATAAGAGAGAGAGTTCAACAATTTAGTTACCACATTACAACTTGGACAACAATGCTTCCCCAAGATCAATAAGGATAAATATACATCTGATTTACAATACATGATACAGTTCTGATTTCAGTTCAATACAAGTACATGAAAGATAATCCACTCAAGCTGGAACAAGTGCAGAAATCCACATCATCATGAGTAGTCACCACACACACAAAAAAAAAGAAAGGGAAACCCAATGGAGGAAAAAGCACAATCCACCCAACCATGTGGAACCCAAAGGTCCACCCCCTGTGCTTGGAGATAACACAAGGTCACACAACAACAAAAAAATAAGGCGACCACAAACTAACATAACAAGGCTAATTAGGACACCAATATGACATTGCATCAACATTAACAACACATAAGAACATACATTGTTTCTAGAGGACATCACAAACCAAAGGGAGAAACCGCAATGAGGGAACACTAGTTTGTAGAGGGAAGAGTGTCATCACATGGTCTTGACATGGGTTACCCTGAAAGTTTCTCACTAGATGCTGACCCCCATCTATGGTTACCTTGACAGTATCTTACTAGACGTCAGTCCCATAGGGTGACACATGCAGAACCAATCTTCCTTTCGTGAGAACAAGGAAGTTGGTTTTTCCAACGTGGCCTTCTCAACCCATTTTTTAGCCTAAATGAGCACTACAAAAAGGAGTGAGGCATTCACTTATCTTGATTAATGTGTAATCTACCCAACCCCTAATTCATTAATTAGGTTATCACTAGATTACAAAACTCTCAGATGGGTTACCCTGCACACCACTTTGGGTTCCGACCCCCTTTGAGAGCCACTCCCCCACATGCAACTAGAAACCCACAACAACAAAAGGGTTAAATTCACCTTGCACACTGAATGAAACCACAAGAAACACATACCCAAGGCAATGTATGGGCCATCTCACTCACAAATCACAACCATTATATTAAATATTTAAACAGTGCAAGACACAGACCCACTAGCACCCATCACAAGTACATTATCAATCATTCCCACAATGAAATCCAACATACATGCTACTCCCTTAAGCCTCTAGAAGTCAACCTCAACAACTTGCATAATATCCTCCCACTTATACAATAACCAAAATAGTCCCATTTTCAAAATCAAGCACTATATTCCATACAAATAAACCAACAAATCAAAGTGAATTAACAACTCAACCATACATATTTGTGAAAGCATTCAACATTCAATGTCTAACCAAAGACATTCAAACTTTACTATTTAACGAAATATAATCACAACTTCGTCAATAGAACTAATTATAAATAATTCAATTTTCTCAATTTGATTTTCCAATATAATTAACTAACGTAATCAATTTAATTCTTATAAACAAAAAAAACTTTTATTACGACCCATATATTCATGCACGCACTTATATATATGTAATATAAAAAAAAATCTATATTCAAAGTCATTGATTATAATAACCTATACCTACATATATATATATATACATACATGCATACATATATATATATATATATATATATATATACAATCCAAATGTTGATCTATATATAAAAGAATTGTAAACAACGAAGTGAAACAAAATACAAAAGAATATATATAATATGTGATATATGTATTTTGTACCTTCGTAACTCATATTCATCAATTCACTATAAACGAAAGGCAACATAAATTAACATATAAAGAAAATATGTTAAGTTTATAATGCATGTAAGTCAAACTTATAAGGATCACTGCTAACCCTTCAACCCAGCTATAGTTTATCATATATATATGGTGCAAGAAAGACATTAGATTAAACAATGACCAAAGGAAATGTAGCCAATGCCATAGATGCAACTAAAGCATGAATGTTATGCGATATGACTCTGTAGTATCGAATTCCGTTCATAAAAATACCAACACTAGAACTACCATCGAATTCTATAGATTGTCTATCATATACAACCCATCACATTCCATAGAATCAAATTTTCCAAATGCAATATTCAGAAAACAAGTTTCCAATGTATTGCCAACCAACACAAAATTAATACATTGAAAGCTAAATAAAATATGAATAAATGTTAAGCTTCAAGGTAGGACACAAAGAAGGGAGGCACATGAAAGGAATAAGATTAACACTCCTTAGTATCTGGTGTGAGACGTAGGAAATAATTGCTGAATGGAGCATTGAGACAAGGCATCCAAATTGAATACATGTAAAAGGAGACCATATATTGCTTGTAACTTGCAACACACACAAAACCACGTTGTTGCATACAATGAACTTGCAATGCAAAGATATGTAGGGAATGGGAACACTTAGACTATACTCAATGGAAAAATGACGAATCAATACTCATTTGCTAATAACGCAACTTTCCCAACTAGCGCTAGGCTAAACATAGTTGATAGAGAACAATATGCCCCAAAAACAATAGAATAGGTAGTGCCCCCAAACCAATACAAACAAAAGTTAAGAGATTACAAAAAACAAAATAATGACCGGGATAGTGCACTGGGTTTACAGACTATCAACAAAATACCCAAAAGGTAAACACTGAAAAATACATAGATAAACTCAAGAAACATTCCAGCAACAGAAAATGGCAAACGCTAACTCATGAAATGCAATGGTTATAGAGCAAGCACAAGATGACTTTCTGAAGGAGGGCTTTGGCATTCTTCAGAAAATGCAATTTTGTTTTACTTGTTTCAACTCATATTTTAGCAAACCAAGAAATGTTTTGCTTCACACAACACTAACATTCAATATTCATTTTCCTAAATAGAATCAAAATTGAGAAAAGAAAACAATGGAACTTGGAATAAATCAGTTGGTTGAGCTAAAGAATGATGCTGGCTCCGAATTCCAAAGTTGTAGCTCCAGTCCTCGATACAAATCACATTATTGCAATTTCTAGAGGAAATTTTCTTCCTACAGGGAAAACCTTCAAAAACAAGAAAAATACTCACGAAAATAGAAACAAGATTAGTTTCCAGATTTAATTCCCCATCCCCTTATCTTTTGCAATGATAACCAATTTATTAACTACTCTTTAGTGCCCGTTGCTACATGCATCCTTCTTTTATTTAATCATTTTATTTATTCATTATCCACTACAATCAACATCTTTATTTTATTTTATAATTATCATGCACCATGACCATTATTATTATATTTATTTATTAAAACATAATTTAATTTATTCAAAATTAATAAAAACATTGATAATATCTTATAAAAGCATTTGTTCTTAATTATCAAAATGCCTTTTAAACTTTAATAACTTTATTTTAATGCAACAATTAATCAAAACACTAATCGAACAAATTTAAATCAAGTGGACTAAATACCAATCGATACTTGACCACAAGACGAAGTCAAAAAGAAAGACCACAACAGAAAATAAATACCAAACCACATACAAACAACACTTCCGGGGTGTGACAAATAGATACTCATCCTTGTCAAGGATGATGGCTGAAACAAGGGACCAAGTGCTATCTCCATTCAATAATTTCCATTGGGTTTAAGGCATGCTCAGACCTGTCAATTCAGGTGGATTCGATTCTTGGTACCTGCAACTTGTGATAAATGAAATAGTCGAGCATACACATAGTCATGTGCAGTTAGGCACACTGTGAAAGGAAAGTCACATCGTTGCAGGGAACTCATGAGTGAGTGATGTGACATTGTTCCCCTTCACCAAAATAAATCAACACACAACAATCAGATGCTAATCAACATGATATGAACAATCATCAGATGATCACATGATACTCACAGTAAGATTAATCCACATAATCAATTAACTCCATATACTAGTCATAGCATAAGCATGAAACACAGTGATAAAAGTAGCATCAAACTATCATCATAATAGTGAATCTAATATCAAACAAAGTATCATAATGTCCCAATCCAAAACAACAACTATTAGTATATCAGAGAACAAACTGAGGGGCACTACACCTCCAGTAGGTTGAGGTCTTTGTTTAATTGGGACTTGTTGGTGCTTGAGGCTGCACAACTGATCCTAGGGTGGGAATTCATGGACTCCTTAGAGAGGTACAAAACAAATGCAAACATTGCATCATGTTTCATCGCCTCTCTTTTAGATTTGGATGTGCCCAAGGTGATGATTTTGCATATGGTTTGAAAGTTGATATTGGGAGATTTACTTGGCGGGATGGAGGATGTGATGATAATTGCAGAGTCTAGTGTTGGCCTACCTCAGCCAACGGATATGAACAAGGTATTTATTTTGGGTGCCCATGTGAAGTGCTATCCTTTATTGTTGGACATTAAAGGGGAGGCTTTGAAGGAGCATTGAGCTCGGGCCTAGTATGGTGTTATTTTTCTAAAGCATCATCTATCTGGAGTTGGCAAACAGGGTTGATTAGAGAGGCCATTTTTCTTGAGTATCTTCTAGCGGAGGGTGTGGAGATAGACTGACTAATGGTGGTATGGCACTTAGTTTCCTTTTAAACACTGATTCTACTTTCTGCTAACAATGGTGGGCTCCTAAATTATGTTCTCATTATATTGGTGAAACATCATGAAGACCTTCAGTATAGTGTTACATGTGGTGGACTGGAAGGGAAATTTTTGTGAGTACCTGAGGAATGATGTGGCAAAAGTTGAATGAAGGCTCTGATTTTTGTGTTTTGTGTATTGGTTCTAGTCTACGAAGTGATGCATGGGTCCTTTTTGATGCTTTGTGATGTCATAATCTATGGTTCGTGTCTGGGTTTTTGGTAATTTTACAATATGGTTTATCTTTGTAGTTGTGGTGGGAGGTTTTGAGTTAGTTGTGTCTCGACTTTATGAATGTAAACAATGTTTGTATGGGGGTCTTTGTGTAGACTGCTATGAACATTGTGGTAGAACAAGGTAAAGTTGATATTTTGATATCAATAGGAACTATGTTTACGTACCAAAAAAAAATCTATTAAATTATTGTTATTATTTTATTATTAATAAAATTAATTTATAATTACTAAAATATTATTAAGTTTTATTGTTATAATTAATTTTATTTTGTGTTTCATATTCAAATATTAATTTAATCACTAAATTTTAAATAAATGATATATTTGATAAATGTTATATTACAAATTGTTATATATTAAATAAATTTTATTAATAAAATAAATATAATATATATTAGAGATAGTAGATTTCCACAATCCATGTAGATTTATCGATTGAATATTTTTGGCTTATATTAAAAATCAATAAAAGGTAAATACTATATGCCAACAATATGTCTTCTCTTATTATTAGTATACTATTGTTATATATTAAAATGAATATTTATTACAAATTGTTTATTTTTAATTTAATATATAAATATTAAACACACACATATATATATTAATAAAAGTAACATTAATTTATTTACAAAGATTTAATGAAATTAAAAGTGGAGTAAAATTATTCCTAAAAAAATACCATAATAATAGTTTACCTTCATTTTTCCTAAAAATTTGCTCATAGCACTCCAAAATTTGTAGCCAATCATGTTCAAAGAAATCAGTTTTTGAATTTCTACAATTAAATATCTTACATGTTCACTTTAGAAAAATTAAATTTTATTTGAAGAGCATAATTTTTTAGTTTTTAATTGGTTCAAAATTAACTTATTAATAACTAATTAACACAAACTAGAAGAGAGCGGAACACACTATCCCCACCTAACACAACCATAAAGGAAAGAAGACAAAAACTTAGGAATGAAGGGCCAACTTGAAAAGAAGGAAAAAAGGAAAGGAGGACAAATTGGGCAAAAATGTACCTAAGAGGCACAAAGAGACATGAATAAGAAGAAAAATAAATGGTAGTGGAGAGAGAGAGAGAGGGAGAGAGCAAAACAAAAAGAGGGGCTAGAGAAAATGCACAAGAGAAAACTAAAAAAGGAGGGGTAAGTGCAATAGATGGGGGACCAAAAAGTGCCCACACCACTTTTTTCCCCCATAATAAACATACCACGAGTGTATTATAATGTTCTCATATATGTTGACCATAAAAGAAAACAACAAGAGGCCAAGTTAATTTAAACTCAACCTCTCAACAAAAAAATAGATAATTGCAACCCTTTTAGAGCATGCTCACATTGTGAAGTAGCAAAATTGCCATCGATTATCCACCAAATCACCACTAAAATATTGCCACAACATCCCCAAGGTTGAGGATGTAATTTTTCTTAGTTTTTTAGTGTAAAAATTTAATTACATAGATAGATAAAAACAATTTTGAGTGGATTTTGTTTAGTTTCCAAGAATTGAGAATTCCCCACCAGTTGATGAAAACCCTACTAAAGAAAAACCACAACAAACCCCTCTAATAATACCTCAACATCCTCCCAAGATGTAAGAAAAAATAAGAAGGAAAATAAAAAATAACACAAGATAAATTATAGAGGCAATAATTGAAAGGTTGAGAGATCCATCAAGAACAAAATCTCATTGGTCTAACCTTTTCACTTCACTAGAATTGATCATCTGTCATATATATGTGAGTAGCCAAATTAACACTTGGTCAAATAAGAGGGTAGAACAAAGAAAATTTTATGCCAAAAATTAAGCTATGAGAAAAAAATAATGTTGAAATTTGACTTGTATACATTATTCACTAACCTACAAAATAATTCACCCCTACATGATGCTTATAGGAGGTTCCCTATCCATTGGTTTTGCCACCAATGGATAAGAAATATTTTTTGGATAGGTGGTGGATGGTTTTTGACCATCCTAAATGCAATAACAATGAGCTCCTATAATATTTTTTGGGTAAACTCTATTGTGAGTTTTTCTTCAATGAGATCACAAACTACTTCAACATGTGTGATTTTCAGGGTAGAGTTATGGGATTTGCACAAGATAGAACAAGGTCACAACGTGCCCAAAACTAGGAATTGTGACGCTTTAGGCCTGAAATCAAGCATGTGACAATACATTCTATTGTGAAGGAGGATGTTGAGGTTGAGACCCTATAGTCCATTAGCTCACTCATTTAAACCCTTTTATAACACAATAAGCCTTTAATATAGGGTGATGAGGGTATGTCTTCTAGGTCTTGACGTTCACATCACTTATGTTGAAATTGTGGGTCTCTTTGTGACTATGGATATGAGGATTCATCATGATGCATGTGGCCAATAGTAGGATGCAACTATATTGGAGTAGATTACCTTTATAGACCTTTTTTTGGATAAAACGTTTGACATTGATGGAGAGATAAATTTGAACAAGGTCAAATTCAATTTATTATCCTTCATCTTGCAATACAAGGCTAGCTAAATTATTGAATTGATTGTAATAAAAATTCAGGGTTAAAGTGTTTACATTGCATTTGGTGGCCCTCCATCTCTTGATTTCATAATGATGTGTAGTGCCCTTCCATGATTTACTCTTTTTGGACGTTTGATATAATTTTTGTTGGATTGGTTGAATTAAATTGGTTTAATACCGTCGTTTGCTTGGTAACAAATTAAATGAATTATTGATGGTTGGCTTGTGGAGAAAGTTAATGCTTTAGTGTTGCTTTGTTTAAATTGAGATAATTAAATTAAATAAGGTAATTAAATGTTTTGATAATTAAGAATAGATAAAGATAAATATAAATTAAAGTAAAATTAAATAAAATATAATTATAATGGAATGCTTTTAATAAATAAATAGTAAAAACGATATAAAAGATGAAAATATTTTCATGCACAAGCATGCACGCCTTTGAACTCGTTTTCAAAAAAGAAGTTGAAGCCTATTGAAACTTTTATGAGATTTTTGGATTTTTATTTTGGAAAAGTAAACTCTTTCCTTGTTTTCAAGAGTGCTGATTTTTTTGGATTTAAAGAGGAGAGAATTGGTTTGCAAGTTGATCTTGCAAAAATAAGGTTATTTGATTGAATGTTTTTGGAAGGATAATCTTTCTCTGCAAAAAGCTATCTATTCACCTTTCTCAATCAATTAAGGCGTTAGCATTCTAGTGGGGAATCAATTCGGTGTTTTGAAATAATTTCTGATTTTGTGCATTTTCTGCACCTCTCTCTCTCTAGGTTTTGGGAGTCCGAACATCGATTGGGAAGCAAAAGGAAAGACATGAAGATCAAAACTCTCATAGGTATTCTTGGAAGTGGTGCATAATCAGGTTGGAGTTTCCTTAATCCCTTCTTTTCTTTTATTTGAAAACATTGGAACTAAAAGAAAATCCATGCGTTGGGTGGGTTCCTGAAAGTCTCTCAAGAATAAAACAGGCTATTATTTTTGTTTTTGGTCTATTAGTTGCTATCCCGATCCACCTTTGCGCTGTCTTGTTCAAGCCATTCAAATTCATATGTATATCCAATCTCCCTTTTGGAAAAGAATTTCGCATCCATCATTGCTTTATTTTATCCGTGTCTTTTCCAATCCCACATTCTTTACTTTGCTCTAAATTTACATGGTGATAGTAATTTGTGCAATGGTTCCATTATCTTGAAAACTCGGCTTCACCCTCTAGCTACATCGCTGATACAGACTATCGAATCCTTCTGACATATATGTTCTACTTTTTTCTTTATGCAACCCCCATGCATATGATGAATAATTAGTATCTAGCACAATTTACTGCCCTAGAGTGCAGCATTGCTGGAATATTCAGCCTATGATCATCTATGATCCATAGGTGCCGCGGGTTTAAGGTTAGGGAGTCCCCCTGATGGCCAGCACTGGCATGGGGTCAACCATGCGCACTTAATGATCCACTATGTATGTAATGCAATAAGGGTAGTTGACATGTGAAGAGGTAGCAGCCCTCATTCACCCAACTTGCGCAACTACGTGTGCCTAGAACACAAGAAGTTTACAATGTTAATTCAAAGATTTTGAGAGTTTCCCTACTAATCTATTGTATGCGTACCCTGCAAAAGTTTCATTCTTTGGCACGCGTTCTAATTTGCCTGATTATTTGTATTTGCTTGAAAGTTTCTTAAGCCTTTTCAACAATGATGCGTTCCTCTGTTGATGGCGTGTTTCTTATTTGACATTTGATAGGCCTTGTCCTATATTGCTGTTATGCTTTGCTGCTTAGGAGTTGGAAAATCCATTGATAAGGTTATTCCATCGCAACAATATAGTTCTTGTAGTTTAAGCTCTCTATTAATTCGGCTTCTAGGCCTGTGTCTTTACCCTTAGTGATTTCTATTTGTTGACCAGTGTTAGGATTATCCTTGCTACTCCTTGCGATTAAGTATTGCTCCTTAGTCTTTGTTCATGTAGTTTGCTAATTCTCAATAATATATTGTTGCCGCTTTAGATAGGAACTATGCCTATTCATTTTCCTTAACATGTGACACAGTACGTTGCTACACGTTTGAAATAAATACACGAGTATCATTGATTTTCTTTTGTGGAAGGGAAATCTTTATTATACGTGAACCTTAATATAGGATGGAGTTGGGAATAAAGTGCCTTAATATCCACCCCATGAAAAGGCACTACAATATTTAAAAGGCATCCTCTTAATTATAATACTCCTTAAGATAAAGAGAGGGGAATATATTCCCATAACCATTACGAAAGATTCTATTGAATTAAAAGAGAAGGGTATAGATAATGTAATATTAGGGATTCTTAGAAAAGATATATTCTCTATTTATATTTCCTTGATATATATATATATTGCTGGCAACACAATGACAAACAATTGAGAGGGGGTGAATCAGTTGTCACCAAATTTCAAATTTATTGAACTTATTAATGCTTATTCTTAGATCTGATCAATATCAATGAAAGTGTGAATCAACAACACATTAGAAGCACACATAACACCAAGATTTTTACATGGAAATCCTGTTAGGGGAAAAACCACGGTGGAGGTCAATCCATAAGATTATACCCTTTTAAAAGTATAAGAAGAATAAATGGGGAATGTACATGCATTCAAGCACACTGCCTAGAGCTCACTGCTCAATTACAAAGGAAGACATACTGTCTTACTAAAAGATTCGGATTACAACCATCCAGATTTTGAACTAAGAAAATAACATTTTCTAATGCTTGATTATGTATAGTTCTAGTTAAGCACATGAATACTTCTTCACCTCTTCACTTTTCTTCACACTCTACTCTGCCTTCGAATGATTTGAACAATATTCACACATACACACAAAAGTACACCCTTTCACACTTCAATTTGAATAAACAATCTCTCTTATATATCCACAACATGAAATTACATTTGCTACAAGTTGGCCACAAAGAAATAATAAAATGAATACAAATTGTCGCCCAAAACAATAAATAATTTTCAATGCAAATCAACCAAGGTCAGCCACAACATAGTGAAGACCCAAAATAACATTTCCAACACAAAAACACTTCAATTAATTTCTCCTCGAAGATCCACAACACGCTTCAACACCCTGTTGGCCAAGAACAAGAAAAACATGAACACACAAGAGAAAATCTCCATCCACGAGCACAATGATCAATGCGGATGTGCAACAAAGATAGGGCACGATCTAGAAACATCCACAAGAATTAGGAAACATTAGAGAAGCATCTGCAACAACTGAACTAACTGGAATCACATAATCTTCAATCAGAAACACCAACTGAAGCAACAAAAAAATTGTTAGAATGTAAATATTCATGTAACTCAATCAAATCTTCACGCGGATCTCTTAAACTCAATTTGGATAAACTAGATATACTCAGCAACAAACCCTTTAGTCCACAACCTTTGATAAAAAACATACAAAACTTACTGATAGATAGAACATCACTTCACTACTAACAACCTACAACTCATTTATTATAATTTTCTTAATATCCTCGACATATACAACTTCAAATGCACTAATGCTAATAGTGTTGACATCAATGACAACCACATATCAGTAACAAAACTACAACATCCAACAATCTCCCCCTTTGGCATTGATGGAAACACATGATGTGAAAAACACCATCAACACAACTAACTCTTGACACTTACTCTCCCTTAGGTTCTAACTCTTTTTCTCCTCGACTCTTTCACATGAAATTCTCCCCACAAGGCTCTTTTCTCTAGATAATCACCAGTTTTTCACATTAATATTCTCCCCCTTTGACATCAATGACAAAAATCTCTAAGCTTTGAACCGCATATCTGAATTTTTTGAACCATCTGACTACTCCCCCTAAGTAGCAACCACCACAACATCAATCCAAAACAAGATATGATTATGAAATGCACAGACTGATGCAATGCAATGCATCCTTATTTCTAATTAGGAGGGGTAATCACCCCTAACTTCCCTCTAAGATACTCAAAAGTATCCTTAGGAAATGACTTTGTAAAGATATCTGCAATCTACTCTTTAGTAGGCACATACTCCAATTTGACTTCCTCTTCACTTACCTTTTCTCTCAAAAAGTGAAACTTGATAGATATATGCTTAGTTTTTGAATGCAACACCAAACTCTTAGAAATATTAATGGCACTTGAATTATCATATAATATAGCAATAGGATCATTATACACAACTCTGATATCTTTCAGGATTTCCTTCATCCACAATACTTGAGTACAATTGTTAGCAACAACAATGTATTTAGCCTCTACAGTAGATAAAGAAATGACATTATGCTTTTTACTCAACCACGAAATTAGCTTCTTACCCATGAAAAATGCTCCACCACTAGTACTTTTTTTCTTCTTCCACATCTCCTACCCAATCAACATCAGTAAAGGCACTCAAGATAAGATCATCATCTTTAGCATACCTAGACCAAAGTCAATTGTTCCCTTCAAGTATCTAAAAATTCTCTTCACAACAGTCACATGAAATTCCTTAGGATCGGCTTGAAATCTAGCGACAATACATACAACATGATGGAGCTTATAAAATTATGAGGAATTTTATCTCTACCTCCATGAATTTAGTATTCATTCTAAACCCTTGTCCCCATGAATGAGTAGGGTTTCATTCACAAGAGCATGCAAGTGTTATAATTTGAGGTTGACTTGTCCTTTCAGTCATCGATTCCTTAAGTCATTTCTTGAGCCATCTAGTACGCCAGTTTACCGTCCCCATTAACACGAAGCACCGATCATCAAGTCTCTCCTTGGCTTTAATATTTTTCCTAAGTCTGATTTTAAATTTAACCAGGGAACTTAAGTTTAAGTCATTAACCCTAGTGGTCATATCATTGTCAGCTAGATCAAGTCCTGTCCATTAAATGCTAACATTATGTGAAGTGCAGGTTTCAAGATTTGAGGATCTAGGAGGAGATCTAAGCCATACCCTGCTAGCCTTCAGGAATTAGGTGACGATAGGATAAATGTAGTGAGACTGGCAAAAAGTGGATGCATGTCCCTGTATAGCCACAGGACCCATTCCTCACTATCACGCATGTGGCCCGACATCTTCAATGAATGGCTGCGATACAACCCACGAAACGATCTTCACCATTCCCCGTTGGTTCGCTGAGTGAAAGTGAACGATGATTAAAACTAGCAAGATTAGTGAGATCTTGACACCTATCCCGGTCTACTCAGTTTGTGGAGCCCCCATGCTGTGAAGATGTCATTCGACATGGATAAAATTTATTAGTCATGAACATTTCAGCAAAGCCTCGTTGGAATTCGAAGGTAGTCAAATGAAGGCCGACCATTTGATGTGCCATCTCATCAAAGAATCAACAACTTATATTTAATATTGATGGAAAGCACATGATGGCCATTTTACGCCATGCAACCAGCTCATATTAATGGCCAACCTTCTGGAGAATGATTGAGTTGATCTCAATTCGTGTGAAAAAGTAGATGTTGGTAATCATGAGGCACAATTTGTAAGTTTCCATGCAAATGGGGAATTAAATGGTGATAGTACATCTGCCAATGAGCCGCCAGGGTTGTACATGTGTGCTAAACCTTGATTGTGGATGTCATCGCTCCACACAATAAATATAGAAGGAATAGTTGCTATTCGTGTCATTCACACTTAGCAGTTAGACGTTTCCTTGAATAAAGAAAGGTAGGTTGGAGAAATTGACAAATAAGAAAGTGAGTGAATCAGTGAGGAGGTCTACTCGTCTCAACTCTCGAAAGTCCGGTTCTGGTATATTAGAAGCTGCCTTGACCATGGAGGCCATCATTCTTGCTGGCAAGTCTAGACTTGCACCCACAAGGTGTAGTCAAATGTTATAATTCCAGAGTGCAACTGTGGAGAAAGTAGATGACAAGGGCATGCAACTAGTGCAGTCTACTACTAGAGCGGAGAGGAAGGTGAGGTATGGGTGTGGCTCCTTTGTATGCCAAAACTCACCCATTGACCTTACAAGTAGCTCATCTGCTAGAAAAATAGAGATAGATTCCAACTATTGTCGGTACCTCACGCTCTTGAGTCATGGTCTACCTCCTGGTCAAGAGGTAATATCAGTTTCACCATTGGCAATCAAAACTCCAAGTGGGAAAACTGGTAGTGTGTTGGGCAAGGAAAAGAAAGAGGAAGAAGAAAAGGTTTCCTCTCCTCCTCTTGCAATGACTCAGAGCGGGCGCTTATATTGTGGTCTAGGCACTGGTAAAGGTGGGGTGGCTGGTAAATGAAAAGTTGTTGTGTGTGGGATGTTAAATTTTTGTGTTGATAATGTTTGCTGTGGTGGTGGTTTTATTTTTGCATGTGTGGCACATTTTGTTGTTGACTGTTGATTGTGTGCCCTCATGGCATTATGGATGCCTGGTTCGTTGCAGCGTGGATGGTGACAAAGGGAATCTTGGTGGCACTTTGCATTTCCCTTTCTGATGGCAGTTACAATTTTGGCTTTTCCCATTTTGCACCATTTTCTTGCAGATTCAACACATGGGAATTTTGAAATGCAAAGTAAATGCAAATGAAATTTGTAATGAAAATACATTGAAGCCTAAAGCTTGTTGCTCCCTTACTCTATAAAAGGGAATTCAAGGCTTATTTGTGAAGGAGGGAGGAATGATAGATAAAATTTTTGATTAGGTTTTCAAGTCAAGTGTATATGAACAAAATGATAGGAATAGAGTAGCCGGTCTATTTTGAGCTTTTCTGGATGAAACAAGTACATGTTATCTTAAATGGTTATGCAAATTTGACTGATAAAGCATAAATGAAAGTATAATTCTGATATATCTTCTCTCCTTGTGTAGATTTGAGTGAATTTTGAGTGGAATATTAATAATATTTTCATTCTTCTTTGAAGGTATTTGTTCAAATGTATGTCTTTGTTTTATGCTTTGATTCAAGTAATCAATTAAATGCTTAAATAGAGTCATAGATTTACAATTATTTGTAGAGGGTTTGATAAGTAGTTATATATCAGAAATAGTGAGGTCCATAATGCAAAACTGTTATGAGGGTAGTCCACCCTATTCAATTTTAAGGTCATCTTATGTATTATTGATTCTTGTATATGTGACTTCATCGCCTAATTTAGTAAGGAGCTAGTCTATTCCTTAATGATTTACCTAAAGGGTTAATCAACAGTTGTATGGTGACCAACCTAAAGTTAGAATTTAAATTCACTTAAAATTTCATAAATCTTTATTCAAAATTTGTGTCAAATACCACACAGGATAGCTTTGGATGAATGCATAGCAAGTTACTTAGAAACAAGCCAATTTCATAATAATTATTACATAATTATCCTTCATTCAAATTAATCTGTGAAAATGATGTGTTCTCTCAAGTACAATTCAAATGAATACCAATAGGAACACCCTCCTTGGCCCCATAGAGCCTAAAGTGCAGAAGATCTCAGTCTTTGACTAGATCTTGTTCATTGGCCAGTCATTTTCAAGAGTTTTGAATATAGGAATTGGCTATTCCTTAGAAGTTCCTTTAGGTGCACTGGAAAATCCACCAACATGACATTCATGATATCAAGTCTAGTTTTCAAGTCAAATAAAGCAATCCACCAATCATTGATCTATATCTAGTTTGATTTTCCTTCAGAGAATCATCTGTTGTCAACTTGCATTCGGTCACCATGGGTGTACCAACTGGCTTTGAATCTTCCATACTGAACTTCTTCAACAATTCCTTCACATACTTGGACTGAGATATAAAAATCCCTTTATCTAGCTAAGTAATTTTCAATCCAAAAATGAATTTCATCTCACCAATCATTGACATCTCAAACTCACTCTTCATCTCATTAGAAAACTTCATGCACAAACCATCTTCTACTCCAAAAATGATATCATCAACAAAAAAATCCACAATCAAATAACTATCGTCATTCTTGAAATACAAATTACTATCAACGATACCTTTGTTAAATCCAAGCTTCAACAAATACTTGTCCAATCTGGCATACCATGCTCTAGGGGCTTGCTTAAGTCCATACAATGCTTTCTTTAACCGACAAACCATATCTTCCTGATCATTCAATTGAAATCCATCAGGTTGCTCAACATATACCTCTTCTTCTAGTTTTCCATTTAGAAAAGCAGATTTGACATCCATTTGATAAACCTTGTAATATTTGTAAGCAAAATAAGCAAGAAATAGTCTCACAGCTTCAATTCTAGCAATAGTGGAAAAAGTCTCTTCAAAATCAATTCCTTCCATTTGTGAATATCCTTTGCATACCAGTCTTGCTTTGGTTCTAACCACTTCACCTCAAGTTTCTAAAGACCCATTTAGTTCCAATTACATTTTTATCCTTAGGTCTAGGAACAAGAATCCATGTATCATTTTTCTCAATTTGATGTAGCTCTTCTTTCATTGCTTCAACCCAATGTTCATCTTTGCATGCTTTATTCACAATACTTGGCTTAGTCTTTGAAATCAAGCAATATTATTCTACAATTTTTCTCCTAGTCTGGACACCTTTACTCTTATCACCAATAATTTTATCTTCTGAATGATTCAATCTTACATACCTTAGAGTCGTCTTAGAATGTTTTTGAACTTTGGGCTCTTGTGTTCTCTCTTCTACAACTTCACTGGTTTCTTCTTCCTCTTGATCTTCTTGATTCACCGGAATGATTTGCACTTGATTTGAAGTCTGACCCTTGTTTGTACTATCATTCTGATCATCAAAATCATATCCACAGGTTTTGGATGGTCTAGCAATGTCTTCATCAACCTTAAAATTTGTACTTTCAACCATTTTCTTCAGTCTCTTATTGTAACACCGATAAGCTTTGCTTTTAATATAATAACCCAAAAAGATTCCTTCATCACTCCTAGCATCCAATTTTCCTATGTCTTCATCTCTTCTGATATAGCATCTACTCCCAAAGATTTTGAAATATCTAAAAGTAGGCTTATGACTAGTCCATAGCTCAAAAGGGGTCTTATTAGTATCACCTTTGATTTTTACCTAGTTGAGGATATACACATCAGTACTCACAACTTCTCTCCAATAGATATGAGGGAAATTTCCTTCTAGCATCATGGTTCTAGTAGCATCTTGAATTGTTATGTTCTTTCTTTCCACAACTCCATTTTTCTAAGGAGTCCACGATGCAAATAATTGTCTCTTTATTCCATGTTCTTCACAAAAAGAATTAAACTCAACGGAAGTGAATTCACCACCTTTGTCTGATCTTAGACATTTAATCTTCAAACCAGTCTTTGTCTCAACCATAGCCTTAAAGATCTTGAACTTTTACAGTGCTTCAAATTTCTCCCTTAAGAAAGTAGCCCACATGATTCTTGAATAATCATCAATAAGCAACATGAAATACCTGTAACCTTGTAAACTTCTAATTCTAGAGGGACCACACAAATCAGTATGCACAAGCTCAAACAATTCATTTAAACAATGTTGTTTCCTTCGAAATGAAATTCTAGTTTGCTTTCCCAACTGACATTCCTTGCAAATGGAATTAGTAGGTTTAGGTAGATCTCTCACAACCTTAGTAGAACTTATCTTGACAATGTTATCAAAGTTAACTTGACACATTCTCCTATGCCACAACCAACTTTCATTAACTTGAGTAATCAAACAACTTTTACTAGTAGCATTCAGATGAAAGATATTACCTCTTGTTTTTGTACCTAAAGCAATCACATTTCTAGAACATCCCAATATTCCACACTTTCCATCCTTGAGTTGAAGATTGTAACCCTTATCAACCATTTGTTCGACACTCAAAATATTATTCTTCAAGCCTTCCACATATAGAACATCATCAGTATTATTCTTACCATCAAGAGAAATGCATCCTTTTCCATGGATCACACCAGCTGTGTTATCACCAAATCTCACAACACCACCATCATACTTTTCCAAGCTCACAAACTTACTTTTTATCTCCTATCATATGATGTGGACATCCACTATCAACCACCCATTCATCTTTCCCTTCAAATCAAGTAGCTAGGGATTTCTCCACATTTGTACAACTAGTAGATTCAATAGATACATGATTATTTTCCTTGATAGCAATAAATACCCATTCATCATCACCTTTTTCAGATTCATCATTTGTCACACCTTCATCAGCAACATAGTAACAATTGTTTTGAAATTTGTGCTTGTTATGTCTTGGTTTAGAATCTATTTTTGGACACCTTGATGCAAAAACACCTATCTTATTACAAGAAAAACATTTAAGAGGCAATTTTACTTCAT
Organism: Sequoia sempervirens; assembly: GCA_007258455.2. Taxonomy (NCBI): domain Eukaryota; kingdom Viridiplantae; phylum Streptophyta; class Pinopsida; order Cupressales; family Cupressaceae; genus Sequoia; species Sequoia sempervirens. The sequence continues at coordinate 582,359,129 of VDFB02271358.1, read as the reverse complement.
ACTTACCTTTTCCTCTTGGTACTCTTTTGACAATAAGTGCTTCCAGCTCTTCTAGCTCTCTTTCTTCTTCTTCAATTTGTCTAATTTCATCCTCATACTTGAATGTATTTCTAGATGAACTCTCACTTTAATCATATCTCTGTCTATCTCTTCCAGAAGTAGTACCCTTAAATGAAGATTCAACCTTAGGAAGGGCATCACTAAATTTTCTCAACTCAAAAGTAGTCAGCTTACCAACCAACATATCTCTGGTTACATTTGCTACAGTTTAGAGTTCTTTAATAGCACTAGCCTTTGAATTTATAAGAAGTAGGCAAGGATCTAAGCACTTTAGCAACAATCTCCGATTCTTCCAATTTTCCACTAGCACATCTGATACCACACACAAGTTCATTCACTCTTTGCATGAAAGTAGTAACATTTTCATCATCACCCATTCTCAACATTTAATATTTCCTTTTTAGACTCTGCAACTTATCAATCTTCACATTAGCATCACCTTCATACAAAGTTTCCAACTTTTTCCAGATCTCATACGTAGTCTTCAGATCCATAACATTTGTCATCTCAGTATCAGTTAAAGCACTCAACAATGCTTCCTTAGCCCTGATATTATACTCAGTATCCCTGATCTTAGTAGAAGTAGTAGGACCATTCGGTGGTATAACATATATATTACTTGTAATGCTCCAATAGGGTTCACCAATTCATCTCAGATGGAACTCCATTCGAGTCTTCCACAAAGAATAATTTGTTCCATCAAATCTTGGACTATCCTTGTAAGTCACCATCCTAGATCTCCTCAAGTTGTTAAACTTCTTCCAAGGAACTTGCTCTAATACCAATTGTTGGCAACACAAGGGTATACAACTGAGAGGGGGGGTGAATCAGTTGTCACCAAATTTCAAACTTATTTATCCTTATTCTCAGATCTGATCAATATCAATGAAAGCATGAATCAACAACTCATAGAAAACACACATAATGTTCACTAAGATTTTTATGTGGAAACCCTGTTAGGGGAAAAATCACGGTGGAGGTCAATCCACAAGATTATACCTTGTTAAAAGTAAAGAATAATAAATGGGGAATGCACATGCATTCAGGCACACTGCCTAGAGCTCACTACTCAATTACAAAGGAAGACACACTATCTTACATAAAGATTCAGATTACAACCATCCAGATTTTGAACTGAGAAAATAGCATCTGCTAATGCCTGATTACAGTTCCAGTTAAGCACATGAACACTTCTTCACCTCTACAATTTTCTTCACACTCTTCTTTTCCTTCAAATGATTTGAACAATATTCACACATACACATAGAAGCACACCCTTGCACACTTCAATTTGAATAAACAATTGCTCTTAAATATCCACAACATGAAATTACATTCGCTACAAGTCGGCCACAAAGAAATAATAAAATGAATACAAAATGTTGACCCATAACAATAGATAATTTTTAATGTGAATCAACCAAGTTTGACTACAACATAGTGAAGACCCAAAATAACATTTCCAACACAAAAAAACTTTAATTAATTTCTCCTCGGAGATCCACAACACGCTTCAACACCCTATCGACCAAGAATAAGAAAAACATGAACATGCAAGAGAAAATATCCATCCATGAGCACAACGATTAATGCAGATGTGCAAAAAAGATAGAGCACAATCTAGAAACATCCACAAGAATTACAAAACATCAAAGAAGCATCTACAACAACTAAACTAACTAGAATCACATAATCTTCAATCAGAAACACCAATTGAAGCAACAAAAAAACTGTTAGAATGTAAATATTCATAACTCAATCAAATCTTCATGCAGATCTCTAAAACTCAATGTGAATAAACTAGATATACTTAGAAACAAACCCTTTAGTCCACAACCTTTGATCAACAATGTATGAAACTCATGAACAGAGAGAACATCACTTCACCACTGAAAAATTGCAACTCATTTATTACAATTTTCTTAATATCCTCGACATAGACATATACAACTTCAAATGCACTAATGCTAATAGTGTTTCATGATTTTTTCATTTGAAAGTGATTGATCTTAATGCTTGATTTATTTATGTGGGTTTTGGCCTTGCACTGTGATATTGTTAATTATGGAGACTTTGTGCGAGTGGGTGCATGCCTCACTTTATGAGGTAATTTATGTGGCTTTATATGTTGTGAAAGTTGGCTTACTCAGTTATTGGACTGTTGATTCTTTTGCTGGTAATAGGGGGAGTGGCTTTCAATGGGGGCCGATGCACAAAGTGGGGTATGAGTAACTAATTGAGAGTTTCTTTAATCAATGATAATCTAATAATTAATTAGGGGGATGGGTAGTATTTCACACTAATAAAAGATAATGGATGCCTCTCTCATGGCTCAAGTGCTTGTATAGGCTTGAGATGAGACGAGAAGGCCTGGAATGGAAAATCAACCACCTTGTCCTCATGAAAGGTGAATTCCGCATGTGTAAGAATGGGGGTAAGAATGGGGGCTGAGGATTAGTTGAGGTTGCCAGGGTAACCTAGGATGGGGGTCGGTAGCCTATGAAGATCTGCATTGGGTAACCCATATTGAGCCATGTGATGACACTCTTTGATAGGGAGAGGGGTTGGAGGAATCAATCTCAGATTCTTGCTCTAGGTCTTGCTTGCAAGACCTTCTTGGTGTCTTACTCCACCAACTTAACCTATAGGCCCCTTTGCATGTTTAGGTACCCCTGGTTCTCCTGGCCAACCCCACTTCCACCACCAATTTAACCACCCAAGACAATCTTGGTGCAATGTCTCCAACACTTCCTTAGCCCTTAATCTACCCTAAAGGCTAACCTTTCCTCAACACTCAATTTGATCTTGCAGGGGTGTAGAGATGCATTTATTGGCTTCAAATCATCCTTCTAGGGTCCTTAAAGGTCCACTAAACTCCATCTTTCCATCACTTTCCCAAACCCTCATCTAGGGTTAAAAAGAGGCTACTAGCCCTTGAGCCCCCAATTAGGTCTCCATTTCTGAGAAAACTGTTTGTCTCTCCAAACTTTTCCAAAGAAATCAAGGTCTTTCCTTTGGTTTCTCAGTCCTCATGCATAACACTTGAAGACTCTAAAGGCCTTAACCCTCAATTGTCTGTACATAGGCCAAACTTGCAAATGGCAAAAACTAGGGTTTGTTTTTAAGCCTTTTTCTGTCTTTTCTACATCTGTTAGAGATTATCTAACACCTGCCGGTTAGATGGAGCTTTCTCCTGCCTTTATGTCCCTATCTAGGCACATGTCTGCCCTCTCCACACTGTGTTATACCAGGAGATGAACACCCTTGCAAACTAAGTGCTCTGCACTTCTTGACTTACCTAGCCAGGCTCTTCTTAGCTCGCCTAGGGAAAGATTCTCACAGTGATATCATGTTTCCTAAAGACTCCTAACCTACCATATTTACATTCATGGAGTCAAGTCCTAATTCCCAAGAGGCTATACGTTATGTACAGTGGGAATGTGACCTAAACCTCCATTTTCTGCCAACTACTTGACAAAACAACAAATATCTTCTTTAAACTGGAAACTGCACTAGAATGCCAAAATACTACCACACAGGCTTAAACCAATAGTAAACTACATTCCACAAACATAATAGCAACAAACTTAATCCATTTAAGCTCTTCTTTGAATAAAAAATAAAAAAATTTCACAAACACACACTGTTTTCTTCTTTGAATGCACAAACTTTTAGGTGTTACAAAACTTCCAACCCTACTCTCAGGTCAAGGCACATCTTAAATAGGTTTCAAAAAATATTTAAGCTCCCTTGGTCGGTCATGTACGTCATTAAATGGCAAAGTTGTAAAACGCACTGTGTTTTTCAACTTTTGCCAAGTTTTAGAAAACTAAGCAAAAAATGAGTTTTTAGACTCATTCTCCCTCTCCACTTCTTAACCTACTGACCACTACTGAGCACAACCTAATTTAAAACCTCTAACTCTATCTAAATGGTCAACATGACCTTCATGGAAAACATCAGAAACAAAAGAACTGCATCCTATACTTCCTAAATGATTAGTGTTTCCTAGGTGCTCTTGCACCATTCTCCCCCTCCCTACACAAACTATAAGGAATGTGAGGAGAGATCAGTGATTCATCAATGCCCTACTTCTTGAACTTAGCTTCATCTACCCAGGTAGCCTCAGATTCATGTTTGTTCTTCCCTTTGATAAGATGCTCCATATACACCTTATGCCTTGTAGAATTCTTCACCCTTGACTCCAAGATAATTTCTACCTGAAGCTTGGCTGGAGTGGGAAAGGCTATGTTGCTTACATCCTTGAAGATCTCCCTACTGTTCTGATCTAAATCATTGACTGATCCCTTATATCTAATCAAATCAGCTACATTGAACATTGGTGAAATCCTTAAATCTGTAGGTAACTCCACCTTGTATGCATTTTTCCCATACTTGGTTAACACCTTGCATGGTCCTACTCTTTTCATCTGCAATTTGGTTGATGTTCCCTTCTGCAACCTGGATTTGTTGAGGTGAACCATGACATAATCTCCTACTGTAAATTGCAAATCTTTTCTTGACAAATCTACCCTATCCTTCAACTTTTGTGTAGCCTTGGTGACTGTCTTCTTTACCTGCTTTTGAATCTCTTTCATGGTCTGACTAAAATCCTCTACATGTACACTCCTATGCTCCATAGCTCCAAGATATTTGATCTCACACACACCTCTTGGGTGCATTCCATACACTATTTCAAAAGGACTCTTCCCTGTAGTCCTGTTCACACTGTCATTGTATGCATACTCAGCCTATGAGATAACCATGTCCCATGTCTGTCCATACTCCTTAGTTAGGCATCTTAGAAGGTTACCTAACACTCTATTAACCACCTCTGTTTGCCCATCGGTCTGAGGATGGTAAGTTGATCCAAAAGATAAATTGGTACCTAATCTACTCCATAGAGTTTTCCAAAAATGACTCATAAACTTCACATCCCTGTCCGATACAATGTTCAAAGGAAATCCATAGATCCTTACAATTTCCTTGAAGAAAAGGTGAGCAATGTAGCTAGCATCATGTGTGGTCTTGCAAGGGATAAAGTGACTCATGTTGCTAAATCTATCTACCACCACATAGACACTATCAAACCATGTCTTAGTCTTAGGGAGTCCTACAACAAAATCCATGCTAACACATTCCCATGGTCTGTTGGGAATAGGTAGAGGTTGATACAAACCTACATTGCTAGCTCCCCCTTTGGCTTTCATACAAACTACACATTGCTTCACATACCTTCTGACATCCCTTGGCAATTTGGGCCAATAGTAGAACCTTTGCACTAGTTCCATTGTCTTGTTGATACCAAAATGACCACTAAGACTACCATTGTGCTTCTCTTGGATAAGATTCTCTCTCATCGAACCTTTTGGCACACACAATTGATTTCCCTTGAATAACAATCAACTTTTCAATGTATACTCTGAGTATTGGCTATGGAAATGATTCTCAAAATTAGAACATACCTTGTAGGCCTCCAAGAAGTCTTCATCTTCACCATATAGATCCTTGAAACTCTCTATTCCAATGCTCTTGATCTATATCTCTTGCACTATCAACAATCTCCTGCTTCGTGCATCTGCCACCTTGTTCAACTGTCCCTTCTTGTGCTTAATGGTAAATGTGAAGGCTTGAAGATACTACATCCACTTCAAATGTCTATTGCTCAATTTCTCTTGAGTGTTGATGTAGCTAAGTGCTTGATTGTCAGTAAACACCACAAAATCTTTGGGTAGGAGATAATTCCTCCACTTCCTAAGTAACTGTACTAAATCATACAGTTCTAGGTCATAGGTAGAGTACTTTGCCTTAGCTTCATTGAGCTTTTCACTAAAAAATGCTATAGGCCTGCCTTCTTGGCTGAGTACTCCTCCTACTGCAACTCCACTATCATCACTTTCCATAGTAAAAAACTTGTCAAAACTAGGTAATAAGAGAATAGGTTGAGTTGCCACTTCTTATTTCAGTTTCTCAAAACCTTTCTCAGCTTCTTGAGTCCACTTAAGCTTAGTCTTTAAACCACCTTTTATTGTATCTAGGACTGGTGCACATATGCCACTAAAGTTCCTTATGAATTTTCTATAAAATTGAGCCAATCCATGAAAACTTCTTACCTCTGTCCCTGTGGTTGGTGTAGGCCAGTTTAGGATGGCTTCCACCTTGCTTGGATCCATCTTCAATGATCCTTGAGATACTAAAAACCCAAAATACACAAGCTCCTATTTGAAGAACTCACATTTCTTTAGGTTGATGGCTAACTTCTCTTCTTGCAATCTTCTAAGAACCATCTCCACATGCTTTAGGTGTTCTTCTGCTGTCTTATTGAAAATGAGTATATCATCAAGGTATACTACCACAAATATCCCTGTGAAGTCTTTGAGCACTTCATTCATGAACCTCATGAATGTGCTAGGGGCATTAGAGAGGCCAAATGGCATCACTCTCCACTCATACAACCCATCATTTTTCTTAAAGGATGTTTTCCACTCATCTCCATCCTTGATTCTAATGTGATGGTATCCACTCTTGAGATCCAACTTGGTAAAGTACTAAGCTCCTCCAAGACAATCCATCAAGTCCTCAATTCTAGGAATAGGGAACCTATACCTAATTGTGATTCTATTTATTGGCCTAGAATCAGTGCATAATCTCCATTTACCACCTTTCTTGGTTGCTAAGACCACTGGTACTGCACATGGGTTGATGCTCTTCCTAATCAATCCTTGATCTAACAACTCCTGCACTTGCCTATCTACTTCTAGGTTTTGATCAGGTGTAAGCTTATAAGATGCTTTGTTTGGTAATGAAGCCCCTAGTGTGAAGTCAATCTGATGACTGATGGCTCTTTCTGGAGGTAAGGTTGCTGGTGTTCCATCACTCACTATGTCCTTATAATTCTCAAGCAACTTCTGGACTGCTCTGGGTATGACTGTTCTCTCAGTCTTGTCCTCTCCCTTAGTTTGTACCATGATCACATATCCTTCACCTCCTTGATGTAGGTTGTTGATGAACTCCTTCCCACTATTTAATAAGACACTAGGTTTCTTTGAATGTCCTTCTTCCTCATCTGATAGTGACTGCAACTTGAATGTCTTTCCATCCTTCTTGAATGAGATAGTATTTGCCTTTCCATCATAGATGACACCTCTGCCATATTGCCATGGTTTTCCTAATAGAAGATGGCATGCATCCATGGGTAATACATCACAAATTAACTTGTCCTTGTATCCTCCAATGGAGAACTCCACCGTTGTCTTCTCATTGACAAGAACACTCTGTCCTTTGTTCAACCATGTCACCTTGTAGGGATTAGTGTGGGGTACCTTTTCCAACTTCAATTTCACCACTTCCTCCTCTGAGATTATGTTGTCAGTAGACCCTGAGTCCACTATAACCTTACACACCTTTCCAAGTATTTTGCACCTTACTCTAAATAAGGCTCTTCTCTGTTTTGGCTCTTCCTTGACCGGTTGTCTAATCAAAACTCTACTAAACATCAAATTCTCCCCCACTTCTGATTCAATGTGACTAACCTTTGGTGATTTGACACTCATGTTATCCTCTTGTGCATATGCCACTCTCTTCTTAGTATTTGATGAAGATACTTTCTCCGGGCACCTATAGGCTGGATGACCCACTTGACCACAATTATAACATTTCATATTGGCAAAGTATGAACTACTTCTTCCTGCTCCTCTAACTCTATTTGAACCTCCTTGAGGTCCTCTACTATATCCTCCTCTAGAAGTTATTTCACCTCCATGCTCTGTGAGTTTAGACTCTCCTTGGTTTCTTTGTTTAGTTCCTCTACCTTGGTATCCACCTCTATGTCCTCTTTGATCTCTGCCTTTACCTCTGCTCTTAGAAGTCTATTCTTGTTTCCTCCTGCTTCTTTCCTCAATATTTATAGCTAATTGGTAACATTGGTGTACTGTCTTGGGACTTAGAAGAGTCATCTCCTCTTGAATGTTCCACTTCAAGCCGTTAAGATATCTAGCCACCTTGAGACTTTCATCCTCTATCACATTAGACCTCATGCAAAATTTTTGAAACTCCTTAGTATAAGTGTTCACATCTCGGTCTCTTTGCCTCAAGCTCTATCTTTTCTTGTGCAACTGAATCTCATAATCATCTAGCATGTATGCTTCTCTTACCTTGGCAACCATTCCTTTCCAAGTTGAAATAGGTTGCTTGCCTTCCTTTTCCCTCTCTATCTGAATGAATTTCCACCATGTCAAGGTAGAACCTCTTAATCTTGATTTGGCCACCTTTACCTTTTGTGCCTCAGTGACCCCATCACACTCAAAATGGTTTTCCATTCCCTCTATCCAATCCATGACTAGTTCAGCTTCCATTTTACCACTAAACAGTGGTATGCCTTCAAGTCCTTTTCCACTCAAAGCCTTTAATGCCTTCAAGAAAGGCTCTTCTTCCAAAATAGGGCCAGGTTCAGGGATCTTTTCTTCCTCTACAACCTCTTCTTTCTTTAGTACCCTTCCTTCCAACTGCACATTATTCAATGCTTTCTCAAGTTGGTCTATTCTTTCTTTTAACAAATTATTGTCTTCCTCTTGTTCTTCGACCATCTTGGCCAATTTGACATTTGTCACCATGATGGTAGAACCACTAGATTCAAGGGCTGACATACAAGATTCTTCCCAAATCTTTAACTTACTCTAATACCAATCTGATAGGGAGAGGGGTTGGAGGAATCAATCTCAGATTCTTGCTCTAGGTCTTGCTTGCAAGACCTTCTTAGTGTCTTACTCCACCACCTTAACCTATAGGCCCCTTTGCATGTTTAGGTACCCCTGGTTCTCCTGGCCAACCCCACTTCCACCACCAATTTAACCACCCAAGACAATCTTGGTGCAATGTCTCCAACACTTCCTTAGCCCTTAATCTACCCTAAAGGCTAACCTTTCCTCAACACTCAATTTGATCTTACAGGGGTGTAGAGATGCATTCATTAGCTTCAAATCATCCTTATAGGGTCCTTAAAGTTCCACTAAACTCCATCTTTCCATCGTTTTCCCAAACCCTCATCTAGGGTTAAAAAGAGGCTACTAGCCCTTGAGCCCCCAATTAGGTCTCCATTTCTGAGAAAACCATTTGTCTCTCCAAAATTTTCCAAAGAACTGAGGGTCTTTCCTTTGGTTTCTTAGTCCTCATGCATAACACTTGAAGACTCCAAAGGCCTTAACCCTCAACTATCCGTACACAGGCCAAACTTGCAAATGGCAAAAACTAGGGTTTATTTTTAAGCCTTTTTCTGTCTTTTCTACATCTGTTAGAGATTAGCTAACACCTACCGGTTAGATGGAGCTTTCTCCTACCTTTATGTCCCTATCCAAGCACATGTCTACCCTCTCCACATCATGTTATACCAGGAGATGAACACCCCTGCAAACTAAGTGCTCTGCACTTCTTGACTTACCTAGCCGAGCTCTTCTTAGCTCGCCCAGGGAAAGATTCTCACAATGATGTCATGTTTCCTAAAGATTCATAACCCTACCATATTTACATTCATGGAGTCAAGTCACAATTCCCAAGAGGCCATACATTATGTACAGTGGGAATGTGACCTAAACCTCCATTTTCTGCCAACTACTTGTCAAAACAACAAAATGCAAAACAACAATTATCTTCTTTAAACTGGAAACTACACTAGAATGCCAAAATACTACCACACAAGCTTAAACTAACAGTAAACTACATTCCACAAATAGAACAGCAACAAACTTAATCCATTTAAGCTCTTCTTTGAACAAAAAATAAAAAAATTTCACAAACACACACTGTTTTCTTCTTTGAATGCACAAACTTTTAAGTGTTACAAAACTTCCAACCCTGCTCTCAAGTCGAGGCACATATTAAATTGGTTTCAAAAAATAGTTAAGCTCCCTTGGTCAGTCATGTAAGTCATTAAATGGAAAAGTTGTAAAACGCAAGTTGTGTTTTTCAACTTTTGCCAAGTTTTAGAAAACTAAGCAAAAAATGAGTTTTTAGACTTATTCTCCCTCTCCACTTCTTAACCTACTAACCACTACTGAGCACAACCTACTTTCAAACCTCTAACTCTATCTTAATGGTCAACATGACCTTTATGGAAAACATCAGAAACAAAAGAACTGCATCCTATACTTCCTAAATGATTAGTGTTTCCTAGGTGCTCCTGCACCACTCTTCCCTTTAGTAACCATGGATGTTTGTTGTTCCCCACTTGTTGTTTCTATACCTCTAGAAGTGGATTTTTACTTGGGTTTGTTGTTGGTTTGGTTGTTGAGTCTTGTTAGCCATTGTTCACTTGATTACTTTATGTTGTGGGCCCTTCTTGTCATCTCCTAACATGGGGGGTGGATCTTAGGGCCACATGGTCGGGTGGAACATGCTATGCACCCCATTGGGTCCCCAGCCAAAGGTCGAGATGTGAAGAATTGTGCCGGTTGCAGTATCTCCAAAGTTGTACTAGAGTTGGAGCTAGTCTTGATGCTTTGTACTCATATATTTCAGTTGTAGTATTCCAAGTTATTGTACTATTTTTTTTCATATTGGGAAGCACTATTGTATTGATGTAATCCTTGAACGATGTATCCTCATATTATAAATGTAATGATTGTAATATTTGGCATTGTCTTATGATCACTGATGGATGCTTATCATAAATGTAATGTATATTGATCCTTGTATTTTATGTGTGTATTGGTTCATAGTATATGATCTTTAGTGGTGTTGTATCTGTGGAAATATTTGTAATTAAAATTCATAAGTGTGAAGGATATAATGTAATGCAGTCATGTAACCCCAAGGGACTAGTTAGTTGTTATATACATTTATATTGTTTCATTTCTAGTACGCATGTTAATTGATAACTCATATTAGTTTACTTAAAAAAAGCTTGTGCTGTAAATGTTGATATTATGTTGTCCTTTGGGGTTTGCATGGTGGGGCATTACATGTTGACTTCATTTTTATGTAATTAGTAAAGATATAATAAATATAATACATGTAATAATTAAATCTTATATGAATGACAATATTAAAAATCTCATTAGATTTTGAACAGATTAATGTTGGGCCTTTGATATCATGAATTGTCAGCCAGAGTAGCCATACATCTTAAATACTGAGGTAAGATAGAGTATTTTTAATCATTAAATATTTGTAAAATAATGTTAGGTAGATTTTGGTAATTTAATAACTTTATTTAATTTTTTATTGGTCACATTTAGTTGATAATCATCTTGGTATTCATGCCACAATGGAGCATGGTGTTGTCGCAACAATAGCATCTTTGATACCTTTGACATAGGTACGAGCTAGATTAGTAAATTTTATATTCTATTTGTTTTCTTATCTATAAATTAGTAAAAATTTGAATGATGTTCATTTACAATTAAATTGTATCTTGATGCTTTCCATAGGGCTTCACAAATCAAGCTCATGAATATAACCCTCTTATGAATGAAGAGAGGAAAAAAATGGTTCAAAGAGATTAGGAGGTCATTGTAAGTGATTAAATATTCTCTTATATGCCATCCTACAATTCATTTTTTTATATATTATTGTATGTAATTTTTATTGAATTAGGAAAAGTTCCAAAAGTTATGAGATGAGGTCGAGTTAGTGGGTTCAAAAACAACCATGTTCATATGTCTCTCCATCCTTGCGATAGTCAAAGGAAATTTGTGATCTCTTCCATTCCCTTAGATGGGAGTGTTACATTAGTATCATTTATTGTAAGCCTATATGAAAGTTTTGTACATAGAATTTTGTATAACATATATGTGACATTATAGGCCTACATTGATTTCTTGTACATTTATTGTACTTTATGAAAAATATAACATGGTATTCCTATATGGCTTTTTGGTTAATAAAAATGTGTTTTAACAATGTTGTCCATATTTTCCATAAATGATTAATTGAATAAATGAGTAATTACACAAGTAAAATGGAGATCTTTTGACTTGAGTAATTAAATAAATTCCCAATTTTTTTTTGTCTTTCTTCTTGTCCAGTGAGTTAGATCCTTGTCTAGGTCTTCATTGGTCACTTTTTCTTGGTCATGTAGAGACTTTAATGGATGGCATGGTTTAGATGATTTTTTTTCTCTAATATATACTATGGAGTCCATTTGGTTGCTTGATTGAATTGTCTCCATTTTGAGATGGATTTAACTAGATGAGAATGGGATTGATTCTTGGTGTATCTTGATGAAGAGTTTATGTAACCACCTTATCAAGAGTATCAACCTCCTTCATCATGAGCTTAGAATTTTAAGTTTTTTTATAGTATCAATAAATGGATAATAATAGTTGTGTCAAGAGAAGAATAATGGAAAATCTTGGTTTATCATCATATTATTATTGCTGTTGTTGGTTATTTTTTTAGAACCAAGCTGATCTCTAGAATTACCTATGGATTTTTCCTTTTCCAATAATTAGTAACTCTAAATGGATTGGCCAACAAATGAGTAAAAGCTACAAAACTCCTACTCCTAGACTTTGGGCTCTATGAAACCCGGGAGGTTGATCCCACAATGTATATTTGAGGATTAATGTGAGGTATGTTCAGATACATTGTAAACAATAGATAATCAACTCAACAATATAGTGTATCAAAGAGTTGGCAGTTCTTTTAAATAACACACTATTTATGGAGAATGAGAGAAATAAAACTCATTGTAGCATAACTACAATGGTAACCCATATGAAAGAATGTAAATAAAAAATGATTTGCTAATAAATTGACCTAGGAACTAAATTATGAGTAATCTACTAAAACTAGTGCCTAATCCTAAATACAAAGTTAGTCTTATACTATGTAATTTGATAATGATTCAACAATAGCAACATGTAGCTTAAGAAATACTACATTACAAAACTTCCCTATAATATCCTTGACCACTACTTCTTGAAGATATCCTTAGCACATAATTCACACGAGTCAACAATCTCATTCAAGCAGTTACACTAATTCATTGAATCAATAAGCAAGAATGAAATTCCACATCCACTATAAAGCAATGGAGACAAATCAACACAACACTTGATTATATTCATTCATAACTAATATAACCATTACAAAGGAGAGACAATGGCCATAAAATTTGCATCATTCTCTATTCTATTTCTATCCTATTATAAAACTTACATGCATGACTATAGACTCAAAACTTAAGACCAAACTCAAAAATATGCTATGTATTCCCTATACAATTCACTATGTCAATTAAATTTTCAATGAACCCCATGCTTCTGGCCCTGAATTCTTTCTTATAGAAATGAAAGATAAAAACAAGGCTCAGGCCAGAAAGCACACATGTCACAACACTATTGGATTGCTATAAAAAATCTTCCATTTTCAGTTACACTCAAACTCTCAGTTGACGGGAAGAAACATGAGGCCAAAAAAACTTTCATTTTTTGTAAAGATCCAGTCCCACCTTAAAAAGGTATCATTGATTTGTTACAATAGCTTCAAACTATCAACCATGCGGTCAAAATTTTCCTCCATGGGCAACCTAGTCAACAAAATTTAAAAAGCATGAAAAGTATAAAGAGATAAATATTGAATTATCCACATCAACATTTTGTGCCACCCATTCTATGTTGAGGAGAGAATAATATTTTGCAATACTTTATCCAAATCCTAATCTGTACTATTTTTAGGCTGTATATTGTTTCTGTCCTATCCATTATTCACCATGTGCATTATCCATCCCCATATAGGTTCACTCAATGTACTTTTCTAACCAAGTGATGTACTCCTCTCTAGTTGGACACTTCACATCCAATAAACCCTGTACCTTTGCACTATGTTGAGTGTACCTAACATCAATTAAGTCTCTGGACTCTCTAACAAAAGTATATGTTTTTGTCCCAACCTCCATCATTGTGTCAATATTTGAATTTAGTAGGATGTAGTCAGTTATGGTTAATGCCATCATAGCTGTTGTGAGCATTCTTCCCAAACTATTCCTCCAAGTGTCAAATTTCTACAACTCACCTTTGTGATTCAATATCAAAGGCATACCACATTCTTCCATCTCTTTAAATAACTTCAACTTACTTTGGAGCTTCATACCTAGCTTTCCATGAAAAGTGGTTATCCCATTAACTGACTCAATAGTTTGCAAGATGTCAGGAATGTCAGTAGGTGCCTCAAGATACTCTTTCATTATAGGTATCATTTCTTTTAAAGCACCCACCCTAGTACTCCATTTACTCTATTCATTTTGGAAGGCTTCCTGGACTTGTAGATATTTGATATTTGCTTCATGAATGTTCTTATAAGTAACCCATACATCATCAACTTTGTTGACCAACTTGGTCACCCTATGTTTCAATACATACTCAAAGATTTCATTTTCCACCTTAACCGTTTAAATTTTATGCTTCTTGACATTTTCATTTTCTATCTTTAACTAATTATTCAAATCATTGATCCTCAAAGCCAATATATTCATGTCTTGTGTAGATAGGTCTGAAGAAGAAGAAGATGAAAATAATAGTTTCCTTACAGACTAGCTAGCTTGAATAGTGGATCTTATCTTTTTTATCTAATCCAAGGCCTTATTATATTCCTTCACCAAAGAATCATACTTTTTCTAAGAAATCTGTGTTGTGTCCACACTAAGCATTGCAACATGAGTAGTTAATTTAGCTACTTGGATAGGTGATATATCTGTGGCGCTCTTTACACCGAGGAACCCATAAATTCCTTGATAGGTCTAGTGACCTCATGCTTTCCAATATTAGGTTCCATAGACAAAATTTCAAGAGTATGAAACTTTGGACTATACCCAGATCCAAACACTTTGTTTTCAATTTGCTCCTTAGATATTGAACCCTGAGGGTCTCTTCTTATTAGAAAGGATTCCACTATCCTTGACAATTTTCTTAGCCTCAGAGGGAGTGATAGCTGAAATTTTAGCCATGTTCCTTTCTCCTCTTCCTTCTCCACCTCTTCCAGTTGAGAAGGTTCAACACTAGCTCTTTCTTGTTCAATCCTTTCTTTTATATCTTTGCTCCTGTGTTGGATCATAAATTCCCTTAATTCAGGAGATTCTACAAACTTTTCATTTGCAAGGAATTCATCATGATCCTTGATCCTAGGGTCATCATCATTCTTTTCATCATATTCCCATTTAACAATTCTATCTTTTGGAACCTCTGAATCAAGAGTTTCTTCAAGATTAGGGGGAGGTAATTTATTATCCACTTCCTCATCATCTGGTACATGTTCTACCATTTGTTCCTCCCTAACTTCCTAAACATCTATAGACTGCTCTAGAAATTCCATGGCCTGAAATTATATTTCAAGGAGAGCTTGTGCTCTCTTAGGAGCTTCTTTCACCTTTATTTGAAATCACCATTATGGTAATCCCTTAACTTTGTAAAATCTCTTTCCAAAGGGTCTGAAATTACATCATAGGGGCTTTGATAAAAATAATTCCTCCTTATGATGTTCTCTTCAATATCCATAATGGATGTCCATTCTTTCTTTCTAGATTTAACAACCTCATCACTTGTCAAATTTCTTAGTACATCATCTGTGTACAAGAATTGATGAGATATTCCTGATAGGTTTCTCTCCTTTCTCTTTGAATTTACAAATCCTTTAGGATAAAAAACCCTAACCTCATTAATAGGTAACTTGAGGTTATTCAATATAATTCCAAATCTCTCATATCCTTCAGTGGAAGTAACCTTAAAGTAAGCAAAAGAACATTGGGGACTCACCACAATACCTTTCCTAGGATTTTTGAACCATTCATAATCCATAAAATCAATCTGCCACATCAGTTCCATAAAATCCAAATGTTTTGAAACATATAAAGGTAAGCAATGTGGTTCCACCATAGCTCCATAGGCTCTGATCAAAGTATACTCTAAGTGTAGAAACTAGTTTGCCTAGTTGTGTTTAGCAGTGGATCCCTCTATATCCTTTGGGTGCATGATACTTCTGATTGTTGGAGATAGCCTATGAATAGGTGCTACACCCATAGTCTTGAAGATACCATACCTTATGACATTAGCAAACATGAAATAGTTGGAATTGGGACAATCCTAATCCCAATTATGTTTCCATATTTGGGTCAACAAAGTATTGTTCTCCTTGTCCCTCAATCTCAATTTCAACCTTCTTTTCCAACTATAATCACCCTCATACAAAAACATATGCATTAGCAAAGAATAATGTGGGAAATGAAGATGGAAAATATCCTTCTTCAGATTAATGAAATCTTGATGAATTTGTTTAACAACATATGAGGCATAATCAAAACCACTGTTCCAATTATGAGATTTTATATCCACCACCATAACCAATAGGTCTGGGGCTATCCTCATCTCAAAATTTTGAGTTAAAACTTGATTTAGGAAATAATAAGTATTCTTGAAATAATTCACAAATTCTTCACATTCAAAAGCTTCAATATCCTTGTTTCACCAAAAATTTTATACTTTGCTTGATATGGGAATAATTGATGATAAATTGGACTTAATGATGCCTTGATTTGGTGTTGTGAGGTGTTTTACACATCCACACTAGGCCTTGGACCCTTGCAAATTGAATAAAATGCATTTAATGTCTTGTAAAGGTGTTGTAAAATACTTTCATGCCTCTCTAGACTAAATGGACCTATCTTTCCCTAATTCAATGATATAAAAAGTATTTAACTACATCTTCAAATCAATCTAGAAGAATTTTTAATTAAACTTAACTCTCACCTAGTGTTGTAATGTGTCTTGTACATTCACATTGGATGTGCCTTTCTAGGCTAAGTGGGCCCTATTTTAATGATGTAAAGTGTATTTAATCACACTTTCACATTGAACTTTGTGTCCCTAGCCCTAACTATCCTTTACGTCAGCATTAATAGGCCCATATGACACCACATTGTGCATCCCAAGGAATAATTTGATCAAATACCCAATGAAATCAACATAAGAACTAAAGATTCTCATTCCCTTTCATTCTAGCTGTCAAAAGGGCCCCTCTGGGACTAAGTCGCCCATCTGGGTGAATGAGTCCTTTCTAGGTGGGACTAAGTCGCCTTGCATGGTGACTTAGTCGAATTTGGCCTAATTTTGAGGTTTGAGTGGGAAATTTTGGATTTTAAGTTTATTCTTTCTTCATGTCGGCCTTAGGGATCCAATTAAGGGACAAACAAGGTGAATTTCCTATAAATACAAGCCTCTAAACCCTAATTCACATATCCTAAACTCATTGATCATTTATCTTCTCTCTCAAGTCAAGAAAGTTAGGGTTTTAGCATTCTAGGCCATTAAGATAGCCTTCAAGGACATTCAAGGGTAGATTCTTCTTCCATTGCTATAGAAATTCAAGATCAATCATCATGGAAAGGTATTAACTCCATTGTTTCATGCTTCATTATATCACTTCTCCATTTTGGTTTAATTACCTAAAAGGGGTTTGACCAAGGAAAACCCCCATGCCCTAACATCCAACATTTCTTTCTCTCTTTGTGTGATTTACAGGTCTTGTTTGTAGATTTTTCCAAGAGAAAGGTTAGAAAGTTTTCATCAAAGTGTCAAAGACCTTCAAGGTTTTCAAAAACCTAAAAGAGGCTTGGAGAACACCCACATGATGAATTCTGTAGTTTCAGATCAGAGAAATTACTAGGAGTAGAAGTGCAGGTCGAGGTCTACGGTTTCCCCTTTCAAATCTTCAAAAAAGTCAAAGTGGACACTTCCTCTAGTTGTGGAAAATTAGTCCTACTGTGCAAGTTTTTCAAAGATCTTTGTAGATTCAAACACCCATTTGGTTGAAACAAGCCCTGATGCAATTTCAGAGTTGCTTCAAGTCTACAACACACTTCCAGGTGCACACCTTTTGTTTCACAGTCTTCTATTTAGTTTTGTTTGCATTTCTAGGTCATTTATCACATGTTTGCATATCATTATGTGTTTTCCAACAACTTGCATTTCTTTAGTTTTTATTCAATAGTTGATCTATTTCATTAGTTTTCTACATTTAGAACATTAGATCTAGACTTTCAGAGTTGCTTCAAGTCTGCAACACACTTCCAGGTGCACACCTTTTGTTAGTCTTTTATTTAGTTTTGTTTCCATTTCTAGGTCATTTATCACATGTTTGCATATCACACTGTGTTTTCCAACAACTTGCATTTCTTTAGTTTTTATTGAATAGTTGATCTATTTCATTAGTTTTCTACATTTAGAACATTAGATATAGACACATTACATCCCTCTTTACATTAATCTTTAATGAGGACATTGCCCATTTTTGGCACATCTCTCTTCTTTTACGTGAAAAACCCTAGAAATGTGAGAGTATTAGGGTGCCAAAATCTTTGTCCACAATCCTTAGGGAGAAATTTTTCCTTTGCTTCTTCTATGACAAACAAGAAGTCTATTCTTGTATGCAAATTTTTTATACTCATATTCACCATATAGTTTTGGACGCTTGATTTCTATAGTATAGTTGGGATTCAACCCAAATATCTCCACAACCTTGTCCCTTGTCACCTCAAGGACTTAATCCCCATTTTCACTCCTAATTGTTCTGTCATCAAGATTATAGTGCATGGAAAAATCCATCATCATGTCTACTTCCACAAATACATTGGGTACCACCACCTTCCTAAGATTTAAACCCCATAAGTAACATACTAGCTTGCTACAATACTGCCTATTGAAAGCATACAAGAATAATTGCCATACACTCTGGGGTTAGGCCAACTCTCCAATTTCACCTGCAATGTCAATTAGTATGTTCATCATGAAAACCTGACCCGCAGGTCTCTTGCCAATTCATGACCCTCCCTCTTTTACTTCTCCACTAGTCCCTTCCATGAGCCTATCTTGTTCCTTCCTCGTACTTTTGGACCTAGTAGATGCCACAGGGGTATGTGATGTAGGGTTTGATGCTACAAGTGGCTTAGGCTTAATTGTGAATGAAACATATTGGGTTTTAAGCCTTTTAACCCTCTTTTGCTTCGACTTCCTCTTAGGTATAATACTAGATTCACTGGGTTTTGGATCACTCATTTTTGCAAAGTGGTGGGACAAGGGTTTACAGCTATCTCAATCAATAAAACTACCCATGTATAAAATCTCAAGACACAACTTACAAAACAAAGTATGCCTAGACTTCACATAATATTCATCACCCCACCCAAAGAGACTCAAATGAACAATTCATAAATAATTTACCTCCAAAATTCCCTACTATCCCTTTTAGAATAGCATAAAATAATATTCTGGATAGGAAGAGGTACAACAATTTTCTTACCCATGTGATAGATTGATACATTTGTTGTTGTAATTGCATGTAGGAGCCTCCCACACTACTTCCTTAGCTTCCTATTTTCTCCTCTTCTCTAGAGCAGTTCCAAATGTGTGAAAAAAATTCTAGCTACCTTCGAGAGATGGAATGCATCACCATTAATGTTTGATATAGATCTCGCGTGAGTGAACTGACATTTAGCCATTCACATTCAAACCCTAGCCATTGATCATTTTGTTTTAAAACTGCATGAAAGGTTCCATTTTCAGCTCACTACTTTCTTTCTTACTATAGACAATGTCCTACAGATATTGCCACATTGTCCCTTATTTTGTAGCCATCTCCCATCTCTAATACATTTCACTTTTCACAAGTCCAATCAACGATGCTAACATCTACACGATGAGATCCAATCCATTGAATTTACCACACCTTCATGATCATGTTCATCATCCATCGCGTATCGCCAATTCATTCTTCAAACTCTGGATCACATCCGCAATGGGAGATAAGATGCCAAAATAATATTTAGACACGTGCATTTACATGGGAATCAAAGGCACAAAAGACATCACTCATGAGATCAATTCAAATCAGTGAAATAAAAATTGAACAAATGACTTTATCGCTCATCACTAATTTGAAACTCAAATCTTAGAAAAAATCCATGATGAGTGATAGGAAATATTATGAAGAGCATCAAGGGTTATCACACATCACTAATTCTTATCATAAAACATTAGAACAATTAGCGATAAAAAATAAACCAACAACAACACATTGAACACTTGCATCACGTATCGCTAATTTGAAACTCAATATTCAAAACCTATCCATGATACGTGAAACACAAGAGATAACCACTCATCGCTCATCACCAATTTAAGTAGGACAATCACACATACATCCACGATGAGCGATAGAAAA
Source organism: Sequoia sempervirens (assembly GCA_007258455.2). Taxonomy (NCBI): domain Eukaryota; kingdom Viridiplantae; phylum Streptophyta; class Pinopsida; order Cupressales; family Cupressaceae; genus Sequoia; species Sequoia sempervirens. The sequence continues at coordinate 582,338,864 of VDFB02271358.1, read as the reverse complement.
AAAAGCCTAGAGGTCATCGCTTGTTGCTAATTCATTACACAAAAATTAATAGCCATTAGCGATGAGCGACACCTTTAGAGAAACAAGAACATCATGCATCACTAATACAAACCAAAAGTTCACAAAGCCATCCAAGATGCTTGAAACCAAGGGTACAATTCTTGTCGCTCATCACCAATTTATATTTACATTTCAAAAACTATCTACGATGAGCGATAAAGGGAAGTGATAGACATAACTTAAGTGAAAAAAAATTAGCACTTGCTCGTAAGTTGTTTTAGGATGGGGACCATCTAGGATGATGTATAAAAGGCCTCAAGGACTTAGAACATAATATTTTCAAAGGATGTAAAGGCCAAAATAAGGTTAATCGATCAATCCTACAAAATATTAGAACAACGGACCTAGGCACGAGGGACTAGTTACTCCATGAGTTCAAATGGCATAAGATGTTTAAAAACAATTGGAAATAGGAAGCAGAAGGTCAATGATAAAATAGAACTTCAAAAAAGGTGCAAGCTTAAGGATTATTTAAGAAGGGTCCCAAGAACATAAGACCCTACAACAGTGATGACAAGCAAAACCCTAAGCCCCAAAGGGAAAGAAACAAGCAAAAACTTTACAAGATGATAAACGGAACCATCATAAAACTAGGGGTTCCATTAGTGGGTCCGACTAGGGATGCATGTCTCTTGTAGGCATGGCGAGTTCCTAGAATCTCGGTTTGAAGTAGACCAACAAAACACAGTGAACCAAAAACCAGGGGAATACCCAAACTAGGTAGTAGAACTGAACCAAACATGAGCAAAGAAAACAAGCCTATATACAATGTACAAAACCTACGATGTATATGGAATCATAACATACTTAGGAGAAGTATAGCTTTAAGAACTATCCATGTACTGGCAGTTCAAAAAGTTCACCTATCAAGCTTGGGAGGAAATAAAAATCCTCCCCATGTGTGTTGGAAATAAGGTAAGGGTCAAGCCATAATGCTTCAAAATTCCTGTGCTTACCTTTATCTCGAGCCCTTACATTCCATACCAGTACCATACGGTTCAATTCAATTTTTTTTGGGAGAAGCTCTCTTGTCATGAAAATGCTTGACTCACAATTACAGTTTTACATTTTTAGCTTGAGCTTCTCTTTTAGTTTTATTTAATTGTACCAAATTCTCAATTTTGTGCTGCATATCATCGTCATATTCTTGCAAAAAATTATACATCCTCAACAAATTATTCTATGGCAACCTAGCATATAGACCATATACCAAGCTGAATAGTGAATAACCAGTAGCCTTCTTCACAGTCACTCTATCTACCTAGAGTGCTAACTTTAGCTTTGAGTCCCAAGCTTTCTTTTTCTTCTCCATCACCCTTTTGATGATCTTTATCCAACTCTTACTATTGGACTCAACCTGACCATTTCCCTGAGGATGGTAGGGTGAAGAATAATAAATTTGTATGCAATGCTTATCACAAAAGTCTTTTAATTCGTCAGATCTAAAGCACATAGCATTATTTGAAATGATCTTTCCAGGACTCCAAACTTGATTAGAATATTATTCAATAGGAAGTCCACCACCACCTTTCTTGTTTCCATTTTTATAGGTATTACCTCTACCCATTTTGTGAAATAGTTAGTGGCAACAAGGATCCATGAATGTCCTCCACTTGAATTTTCAGGTATCTCTCTTATGAAATCAATTCCCCATTGTTGGAAAGGGGCCTGAACAATAATAGGCCTAAGGGGAAATCTTCTTGAAAATTTCATCTTTCCTGCAAATATTTGACAAGCATCACAAGTTTTAACAAACTTGTGGGCATCCTTGAATACAATAGGCCACCAAAATCCTACTCTTAAAATTTTATGAGCAACTTGGTCTTTTCCATGTAATGACCACCGCACACTCCACTATATATTTCATGCAAGAGTTCTAATGCCTTCTTTCCATCCACACATTTGAGTAGTACACCATCTAGGTTTCTCCACCATAGCTCATTATCAATAATCACATACTTGATGGCATGCAATTTCAATATCCTCTTGTCATTCTCAAGCATATCTGTAGGACATTGCAAAGTCTGTAAATATTGGACAATCCTTCGATACCATCCACATGTTTGCATATTACAGATGGGTGTAACATCAATAATATCTTTATGATTAATCTGGTTAGCCTCCAAATTAGCTTCTTCCATCAATTTAGCTAGACCTTTCCCTCTTGCTAATTTGGTAATTTGGACATCAATATTGAGCTCTTGGATCCTATTGATCCATCTACACCTTCTTCCTGTAGTTTCTTGCTGAGTAAAGATATCCTTCACAACAACACTTGGGACAAAAGCTATGATAGTAGCCCCTACTAAGTAAGTACTGGAATTCTTCATAGCCTTGACCAAAGAACATGCTTGTTTTTCAATCATGTCATATTTGAGTTCCACGACCTGTAGATATTTACTAAAGAATGCAATGGGTTGTTCAAAGCCCTCCTCATTTTTTTGTAATAAAACAACAACAATAGTATGAAATGATGCAAAAGAGAAAATGTGCATTGGCTTAGAGAAATCAGGAGACTTTAAAATTGGAGCCTCCTTGATGGCCTATTTGATGTTTTTGAATGCCTGACTTTTCTCTTCACTCCAAGTCACCTTTTCTCCTTTCTTCAACATCCTAGAGATAGGTCTTGTAATTTGTATGAAGTTAGTCCCAAATCTCCTCAAAAAAATTATTTGTACAAAGAATGTCTGAATGCCCTTAACATTCCTTAGCTGGGGGATCTTATCTATAGCTGCCACCCTTTTAGGGTCAATCCTTACTCCTTTGGATACAATGTGCCCTAATAGCTTACCTTCAGTGACCCCAAATGCACATTTCTTTAGATTCAGTGAGATCCCATATTCTAAAGCTCTAATAAATATCTTCTCCAAGTGTGTGCAATGATGTTCCTCCTTCTTGGAATAGGTCATCAGTTCATCTTGGTAGGTAACCATGAATAAATCAATGAAATCAGAAAAGGCTACATCCATATCCCTTTGAAAAGTGACACCTGTATTTGTTAAACCAAAAGGAATTCTCACATAGACATATGTACCCCATGGAGTAGTGAATGCAGTCTTATACTGCTCAAAATCCTTAATTTTCACTTGATTATAACCTGAAAAACCATCCATCATTGGTAGTAGATCACAACTAGCCACCTTCTATAACATGGCTTCCATTTTTGGAAACATATAGTTTTCCTTTAATGAGGATACATTCAGATTCCTGAAATCAATACACAACCTTATATCACCATTTATTTTTTCTTACTGGCACTAGGTTAGATACCCATGAAGAATGGCTAATGGGTTTTATAATGCCAACATCTATTAACTTCACCAACTCCTCTTGCATCTTGGGAGCTATACAGGATTAATTGGTCTTTGATTTTTCCTAAAAGGCTTAGCATTTTCCTTAAGAGGAATCTCATGTTGAAATAGCTCCTCTCTATATGCTTTTAGGTCATCATACGGTCAAACAAAGACATGCCTATATTTTATTAGTAAAGCAATTAACATTGCCTTAACCTTTGCTTTCATTTTCTTTCCTACATACAACTTCTTAGAGGCATTTTCAGTCCCCAAATTTATTTCCTCCAGGTCCTCTAGATGAGTAGCAGTTGTCTTAATCTTTCTTTTATCCTAACTATCAAAGACCCTTTCAAGTGCTAAAAGGCCTTTGGGGATCTTGTTTGTCTTTAACTAGATGACTTCATTCCAAAATACCATGTCCTTTCCATCTATATTTTCAATAAACACCCTAAAATTGATCTCCTGACCTTCATATTCATCTATACATTTCAAAAAATTTAGAATATCCTCACCATCATTGAAAATATGCTAGCTGTGTACATTTTTCAGGAATGGAAGGCCTTGACTGTACCTAAAATTTAGAGATACCCACAAAAGTTATGTCATTTGGCTTTAATGCAATGTTAGCCAGTAAGTCAGCTACTCTATTCTGTCCTCTTTCCATCCAATCAATTCCAAAAGCATCAAACTACTCGATGGAATCCCAGACAACATTTCTGTACTGTTTCAGTCTATTGTTCTTACAAGCATATTTGGCTCTTGGGATATCACAAGCTCAGAATCTCCAATCAACATCAATTTTTTTATTTCATGCTTCTCAGCCAATTGTAATCCCAGTAACAATGCTTCGTACTCTGTCACATTATTTGTGTAGAAAAAAGATAAAGTAAAAGAGAATTTGTATGTGTTGCCACTAGGTGACACCAACAATATCCCTACACCCAACCCTTCCTTGGAAATTGCACCATCAAAGTACATTTTCCAAAGTCCATCCTTGTCAGATAATCTTACAACCTCATTTTCTATAGGTGCAAGAAGCCTATCAACTTCTCTTGGAACCTCCTCAACCTTAAAATCACTGATGTCAATGTCTATGAAAAGGATTGCATCATCCTCACGAGCATGTTCCAACATATGTGGTACCTTTGGTTCTCGCACCACTTGCACATCCTTACCATCTATAGGGAAAGTGACATAGGAAATGTTGCACTACATACTTCCTCCCATGGATGCTCTCCACCTTTTGGATAATAACATTCCATAATTAGGTGGGATATCAACTACCACCACACTCATCTTAAATTATTTTTTTGGATATGCTGATAATTTGTAAGGAAGTTCATTTATCACACTGACAACATGGACTTCCCTTGAATCCATAGCATAGCACTTACCATGAGTGTTTTCAACTTTCAATACCAATTCCTCCATGATTTTGGAAGATATGAGGGATTTTAGTGATTAATCCCTCAATCTCTTTTTCTTTCTTATCTTTCCTTTTGGTATTCTGTTCCTTAATGAAAAGACCAACTAGACTACCTTGTTCACCACCAATAATTCTATTTCTTAGATGATATGAGCTTTTGGCTTGAGCAACCAAAGCCACAGTGTATCTTGTGATCTCCTCATTTGAAGGTCTTCTCAAGGATACACCATCTTCAACTTCTTCCAAATTATACTCTTCAACATCACTGTCAACATCCTCATCTGAGAGAACCTGCTGGTGACATGTACTGGAAATCTCCCTTTGATCATCTACATCCATTTCATGAGGATCCATATTAGATGAGCACTCATTGTTAGCCAAGTCTAAACCATCCATAATCATATTTATATCAATATCATCCTCATCTGACTGATCACACTCTTCAGGTGCATCTTAATCCACTTCAATCATTTGTGCAACTACACATTGATGGGAAGAATGAGGCATTTGATAGACCATACACTAAGGGGTGTCATCAACAAAATTACCTGAGTTCTCCTATAGAGGATCGAGAGGGACCTTATTCTGAGTATTCCTTTGGTTATTAGGAATAGGCTTCCCATTATACCAATTGGTATTAAATGGGTGATCCTACAACTGGGGAGTTCTTTCATTCCTTTGATAAGTTTTTGTTTGAACGTTGTCTTGTCTGGAAATTTTGTGATTTATAGTCTTCATGAAACTATCCATCTTATCCTCAAGAGTACCAAATTTATTACCTAAACTTTTATCCTTCTTTTTTAGATTTCGGAAGAGTCTTGGACCATCTCTTCTACCAACTTTACCAGTTGCTCTGCTAATATTCTCAATGTGCTCGGCCATTTTATAAGCCTCCCTCAATGTCTGAGGATTCTTTTCCAATAGGTGGTAACTCATCTTCACATCAAAAGCGTTATAGTAATTTACCAAACACACATTGTCATTCAATTATAGATGAGGAGGAAACCTCTTCCTAGCTTTCTGGAACCTTGTATTAAAATCAGCCATAGACTCATTAGATCCTTTAGCAATATTATTGAATTGATTCAACAAGAAGCTTGAATCAATCTTGTCACTGCATTTCTCTCTAAATACCCTTTTTAATTCCTCCCAAGAGCCAATGCTCTTAGTAGGAAAACCCCTATACCACTCTCAAACATCTTCAATGATATACTGCATAAACAACTTCATTATGAAATCTTCTACTTCTACCTCAAAGTCGTCCATAACATTTGTAAATGCTTTGAGATGGTCTTCACCACTCAAGGAATTGTTTTCATAAAATTTGACTAAGGCTAGTCTGATATCTTTAGGGAAAGGGTTATGATACCCTAGGTATTCCAGTGAAACACAACTGTTGGTATCTATCAACTTGCGATGGTCTTCTAGTGTTTCTATCCCTATGAGAATTTCTAGACTCATCACCCTTTTGACTGTCAGATCGATTATTGTCCTTCCCTTTTCCCTCTCCATTGTTACCACCACCTTTCATTTTTCCTTCATCATGTCTTTAGAATAGGAATTCTTGTTCTTATTGTTTCCTCCACCTCCACCAACCTGATCTCTACCAACCCCCTCCACTAGGAGTATGTCCTCCAAATTTCTTCTTTTGAGACTCACTAATATTTTGGCTAGAGCTCAACGTTTTTGGAGTTGGTGTGGAAATTTTAAGGAAATAAATCTTCCTAACTATTTTTGCATTAGCAGCTTTTGTTTTAGCTTTCTTCAAATCCTCTTGTAGTTTAACATTATACAACTGTAACTTCAAGAGCTCAAGATTTGGAGGTGCACTGGATGGAGGAGGATCAATTTTAGCATTAGGTGTGGGGGTTTTAACGGATGAAGTATGGGTATTTGTATTGGTGTCATTTTTGAAGGTATTATAGGTGGTCTTCTTTGGCTGATTAATGGGCTTGTTCTCATGATCTATGAATGGCGTCTTCTAGTAGTAGTGGAAGGGTCTTGGGCATTGGAAGTTACAATAGATGTGGTATAGGTATTAACAGTGGATGTTCCCATCTAGACTAACACTTTAGGAATCTCATGGGTAATATGAGTAGAAAATTTAGAAACATTTTCCTCAAAGGCCTTACGCCTAGCAAAATCTTCTCTCATTTTCTCTATTTTTTGCTTTCAGGCATCTCTTTCAAGTTGCTTAGCTCAAATCCTATCTTCCTTCTCCTTCAATTCCTTTAGTCTATTATCTTCTTCTTCCTTCAGCCTCCATTCTTCCTCCTCTAAGGCTAACATGTCATTATATATGTCTTCTTCATTTTCCAAGATATTCCCATCCCCATTGTGTGTAGGAGTATAATAGGCTTGTTCAACTAGGTGTTCTTCCAAGAAAATATGTACTTCTAGATGGGGGGACTATCCTCTTGGCTTGAAATTTCCCGCATTAAGAATAGACCTAGCTCCTAGGGTTAAAGGTTCTGAGAGATTCTTATTACTATCCAAAAATCCCCACATATCCTCTTCTCTTGAGATATCAAATTCATTATCAAACACTTGCTCGATAGGAAAACTCCTTTGATTAGCATTAGGCCCTTCAAATTCATGTAATTCTCCCTAAATGTTAGCACTATTCACCTCATTATTCAAAGTAGGAGATGGACCAACAAGGGATTCAATAGAATTACCTGATTCAGTAGTTTTCTTCACCCATAGTGGCTGCTTGTCTCTTTCAAGCTCAGGCTCTAGCTTATGTTCAATATGCTTCTTAGTGTAGCTTCTAGTATTTTTCATGGTGTCAAATATGTTAGAACCCTTCATCTCGCATTCCTTTTGGGAGATTATTTTCACACTGATATTAGAAAATTCAGAGTTGCCACCTAGAATGTTGGGAAATAGAAATTGATTGTACTTTGACTTGGTACATGTGATTTCAGAAAAGGCTCTAAACATAACCTGATACAAGGTGATAGAATAGACTAGGACTTGATGCATACGACTGACCATGACTTATGTGATTATTACAACTCAATTAGAACAAATTCTTCTTCATGCAATAAAGAATAACAATACACTAGACTCTGACTATACCAGATCTGATCTAGAGACTCTGAATTTAGCAAATCCCTAGTGGAGTCACCAATATATTGGTTAATTTTTCAGAACCAAGCTGATCTCTAGAATTATCTATGGATTTTTCCTTTTATAATAATTAGTAACTCTAAAACAATTGGAATACGAACAAGTAAAAGCTACGAAACTCCTACTCCTACACTTTAGGCTCTGTGAAACCTGGGAGGGTGATCCCATAATGTATATTCAAGGATTGCTGCGAGGTATATTTAGATACATTGTAAACAAAAAATAATCAACTCAACAATATAGTGTATCAAAGAGTTGGCGGTTCTTTTAAATAACACACGATATATGGAGAATGAGAGAAATAAAACTCATCGTAGCATAACTACAATGGTAACCCATCTGAAAGATTTATAAATAAAAATGGATTTGTTGATAAATTGACCCGAGAACTGAATTATGAGTAATCTACTAAAACCAGTGCCTAATCCTAAATATGGATTTAGTCTTATACTATGCAATTTGATAATGATTCAACAATAGCAACATATAGCTTAAGAAATACTGCATTACAACACTTCCCTCTAATATCCTTGACCACTACTTCTTGAAGATATCCTTAGCACATAATTAACATGAGTCAACAATCTCATTCAAGCAGTTACACTAATTCATTGAATCAATAAGCAAGATTAAAATTCCACATCCACTGTAAAGCAATGGAGACAAATCAACACAACAATTGATTATATTCATTCATAACTCATATAACCATTACAAATGAGAGAAAATGGCCATGAAATTTGCATCATTCTATAGTTTATTGCTATCCTATTATCAAAATTGCATGCATGAATATAGACTTAGAACTTGAGACCAAACTCAAAAATGTGCTATGTATTCCCTATATAATTCACTGTCAATTGCATTTTCAACAAACCCACTGCTTCTAGCCCTAAGTTCTTTCTTATAGAAATGAAAGATAAAAACAAGCCTTAGGCTAGAAAGCACACATGTCACAACACTATTGGACCATTGTAACAAATATTCCATTTTCAGTTACACTTGAACTCTTAGTTGGTGGGAAGAAAAATGAGGCCAAAACAACCTTCATTTGTTGTAAAGATTCGGTTCCACCTTAAAAAGGTATCATTTTTTGTTACAATAGCTTCAAACTACCAACCATGTGCTCAAAAGTGTCCTCCATGTGCAACCCAACCAACAAAATTTAAAAAGCATGAAAAGTATAAAGAGACAAATACTGAATTATCCACATCAACATTTTATACCACAAATTCTATGTTGAGGAGAGAACAATATTTTGCAATACTTTATCCACATCCTAATCTGTACTATTTTTAGGCTATATATTATTTCTCTCCTATCTGTTATTCACCATGTGCATTATCCATACCCATACAGGTTCACTTAGTGTACTTTTCTAACCAAGTGATGTACTCCTCTTTAGTTGGCCACTTCACATCCAATATACCCTACACCTTTGAACTATGCTTAGTGTACTTGGCATCAATTAAGGCTCTGGACTCTCTAAAAAAAGTATCCATTTTTGTCCCAATCTCCATCATTATGTCAATATTTGAATTTAGTAAGATGTAGTCAGTCATAGTTAATGCCATCATCGCTGCTATGACCATTCCTCCCGAACTATTCCTCCAGGTGTCAAATTATTGCAAATCACCTTTGTGATTCAATATCAAAGGCATACCACATTCTTCCATCTCTTTGAATAACTTCAGCTTACTTTGGAGCTTCATACCTAGCTTTCCATGAAAAGTGGTTATCTCATTAACTGACTCAATAGTTTGCAAGATGTCAGAAATGTTAGTTGGTGCCTCGAGATCCTCTTTCATTCTAGGTATCATTTATTTTAAAGCACCCACCCTAGTACTCCATTTAATCCATTTGTCTTGGAAGGCCTCCTGGACTTGTAGATATTTCATATTTGCTTCATAAATGTTCTTATAAGTAATCCATACATCATCAACTTTGTTGACCAACTTGGTTTCCCTATGTTTCAATATATCCTCAAAGATTTCATTTGCCACCTTAACGGTTTCAATTTTAGCCTTCTTGATATTTTCCTTTTCGATCTTTAACCGATTATTCAAATAATTGATCCTCAAATCCAATGTATTCCTATCTTGTGTAGATAGGTCTGAAGAAGAAGAAGATGACTAAGATAGTGTCCTTATTGATTGGATAGCTTGGATAGTGTCTCTCATCTTATTTATCTCATGCAAGGACTTATTATATTCCTTCACCAAAGAATCATACTTTTTCTGAGAATTATGTGTTGTGTTGACACTAAGCATTGCAACACGAGTAGTTAATTTAGCTACTTGGATAGGTGATATATCTGTGGCTCTCTTTACCACCAAGGAACCCATAACTTCCTCGATAGACCTCATGCTTTCCAATATTAGGTGCCATAGACCAAATTGCAAGAGTATGCAACTTTGGACTATACCTAGATTCAAACTTTTTGTTTTCAATCTAGTCTTTAGATATTGAAGCATGAGGGTCTCTTCTTACTTAATCATATTCAATAGTTGAAGTGATAGTGCATCTTAGCAACAACATGATTCCACTATCCTTGAAAATTTTTCTAGCCTCAGAGGGAGTGATAGATGCAATTTCAGTTGTGATCCTTTCCTCCTCTGCCTTCTCTGCGTCTTCCTATTGAGAAGGTTCAACACTATCTCTTGCTTGTTCAAGCATTTCTTTTATATCTTTTCATCTTTTCTAGACTATAAATTCCCTGAATTCAAGAGATTCTATAAACTTGTCATTTTCAAGGAATTCATCATGATCCTTGATCCTGGGGTCATCATTATTCTTTTCGTCATATTCCCATTTAACAATTCTATCTGGTGGAACTTCTGAATCAAGAGTTTCTTCAATATTAGGGGAGGGAATTTCTTATCCACTTCCTCATCATTAGGCACATATTTTTCCATTTGTTCCTCCTTAACTTCCTAAACATTTGTAGACTGCTTTGGAATGTCCATGGCTTGATATTGTTGTTCAAGGAGAGCTTGTTCTCTCTCAACAACTTCTTTCACCTTTATTTTGAAATCACCATTATGGTAATCCCTTAACTTTGTAAAATATTTTTCCAAAGGATCTGCAATTACATCATAGGGGCTTTGATAGAAAGCATTCTTCCTTATGATGTTCTCTTCAATATCCATAATGGATGTCCATTCTTTCTTTCTAGATTTAACAACCTCATCACTTGTCAAATTTCTTAGTACATCATCCATGTACAAGAATTGATGAGATATTCCTGATAAGTTTTTCTCCTTTCTCTTTGTATTTACAAATCCTTCAGGATCAAAAACCCTAACCTCATTAATAGGTAACTTGAGGTTATTCACCATAATTCCAAATATCTCATATCCTTCAGGGGCAATAACCTTAAAGTAAACAAAAGAACATTTGGGACTCATGAAAATACCTTTCCTAGGATTTCTGAACCATTCATAATCCATAAAATCAATCTGCCACATCAGTTCCATAAAAGCTAATCAATCTGAAGCATACAAAGGTAAGCCATGTGGTGAAAGCTTATCTCCATAGGCTCTAATCAAAGTATACTATGAGTTTAGAAACCAATCTACCTAGTTGTGTTTAGTAGTGGATTCCTCTATATCCTTTGGGTGCATGATACTTCTGATTACTGGAGATAGCCTATGAATAGGTGCTAAACCCAAAATCTCCACGATACCATACCTTATTACATTAGCAAACATGAAATAATTGGAATTGGCACCATCCTGATCCCAAATATGTGTCCATATTTGGACCGGAAAAGCATTGTTCTCCTTGTCCCTGAATCTCAATTTCAACCTTATTTTCCAACTATAGTCACCCTCATACAAAAGCATATGCATTAGCAAAGAATAATGTGGGAAATGTAGAGGGAGAATCTCCTTCTTTACATTAATGAAATATTGATGCCTTTGTTCAACAAACTACGAGGCATATTCAAAACCAGTGTTTCAATTATGAGATTGTATATCCACCACCATCATCAATAGGTCTGGGGCTAACCTCAACTCAAAAATTTTCACTAAAACTTCATTTAGGAAATAATAAGTATTCTTGAAATAATCTACAAATTCCTCACATTCAAAAGGCTCAATATTCTTAGGGAGAAATTTTATCTTGCTTCTTCTATGATGAACAAGCAGTCTATTCTTGTATGAAAATTTGTTATACTCATATTCACCATATAGCTTTGGACGCTTGATTTCTATAGTATAGTTGGGATTCAACCCAAATATCTCCACAACCGTATCCCTTGTCACCTCAAGGAATACATTTGCATTTTCACTCTTGATTGTTTTTTCATCAAGATTATAGTGCCTAGCCAACTCCATCATCACGTCTACTTCCACAAATACATTGGGTACCACCATATTCTCAAGATTTCACCCCCATAAGTAACATGTGGGCTTGCTAGAATACTAATTGTTGAAAGCATATAGGAATAATTTCCATCCACTCTGGGGTTGGGCCAACTCTTCAATTTCACCTGGAGTGTCAGTTAGTCTGGTTGTCATGGAAACTTGACGTGTAGGTCTCTTTCCAATTCGTGGCCCTCCCTCTTTTACTTATCTAGCAATCCTTTCCTTGCACTTCTGGACCTAGTAGATGCCACAGGGGTATGTGATGCAGGGTTTGATGCTGCAAATGGCTTAGGCTTAACCATGGATGAAACATCCTAGGTTTTAATCCTTTTAACCCTCTTTTGCTTCAAATTCCTCTCAGGTCTAATACTGGATTCATTGTGTTTTGGCTCACTCATTTTTGTAAAGTGGTGGGTCAAGGGTTTATAGTTATCTTAATCAATAAAACTACCCAAGTATTAAAAATCAATACACAACTTATAGAACAAAGTATGCCCAAACTTCACATAATATTCATCACCCCACCCGAAGATACTCAAATGAACAAGTCTTAAACAATTCACCTCCCAAATTCCCTACTACCCCTTTCAGAATAACATAAATTAGTACTTTGGACAGGAAGAGGTACAACAATTTGCTTACCCGAGTGAAAGATTGATACAATTGTTGTTGTAATTGCATGTAGGAGCCTCCCACACTGCTTCCTCAGCTTCAAATTTTCTCCTCTTCTCCATAGCAGTTCCAAATGTGTGAAAAAAAAGCTAGTTGTACCTTCTTTATGGCTGGGAGATGGAATGTATCACCATTAATGTTTGATAGAAAGATCACATGAGCTAACTAATATTTAGCTATTCACATTCAAACCCTAGTTGTTGATCAATTTTTATAAACTGCATCAACGGTTCCCTTTTTAGCTCGCTACTTTATTTCTTTCTTTAGATGATGTCCTCGGGATACTGCCACATTGTCCCTTATTTTGTAGCCATCTCCCATAGCTAATACATTTCACTTTTCACAAGTCTAATTAGTGATGCTAACATCTACGTGATGAGATCTGAGCCATTGAATTTATTGCCCCTCCATGATCATGTTCATCATCCATAACGTATCACCAATTCATTCTTCAAACTATGGATCATATCCGTAATGGGAGATAAGGTGCCAAAATAAGATTGAGACATGTGCATTTGCATGGGAATCAAAGGCATAAAAGACATCACTCATAAGAGAAATTCAAATCAACGAAAGAAAACTTGAACAAATGACTTTATCACTCATCGTTAATTTGAAAATGAAATCTTAGAAAAAATCCATGACGAGCAATAGGAAAGATTATGAAGAGCACCAAGGGTTACTGCACATCACTAATTCTTATCATAAAACATTAGAACAATTAGCGATAAAAAAGAAACCAACAACAACACATTGAACACTTGCATCATGTATCACTAATTTGAAACTCAATATTCATAAACTATCTATGATACGTGAAACACAAGAGAAAACTGCTCATTGCTCATTGCCAATTTAAGCAAGACAATCACACATACATCCATGATGAGTATTAAAAACAAAATCCCATAGGTCATCACTTGTCGCTAATTCATTACACAAAACTTAATAGCCATTAGTGATGGGTGAAACCTTCAGAGAAACAACAACATTGTGCATCACTAATACAAACCAAAAGTTCACAAAGCCACCTATGATGCGTGAAACCAAGGAACAATGCTCGTCACTCATCTCCAATTTACATTTCAAAAACTATCTACGATGAGTGATAAAGGGAAGCAATAGAAAAAACTTAAGTGAAAACAAATTAGCATGTGCTCGTAAGTTGTTTTAGGATGGGGACCATCTAGGATGACGTATAAAAGGCCTCAAGGAATTAGAACATAATATTTTCAAAGGATTTAAAGGAAAAAATAAGGTTAATTGATCAATCCTACAAAATATTAGAACGTCAGACCTAGGCACGAGGGACCGGTTGCTCCATGAGTTCAAATGGCATAAGATGTTTAAAAATGACTGGAAACAGGTAGCAGATGGTCAATGATAAAATAGAACCCTGACAAAGGCGTGAGCTTAAGGACTATTAAAGAAGGGTCCCAAGAATATAAAACCCTACAAAAGTGATGACAAGCAAAACCTTAAGCCCAAAAAGGAAAGAAACAAGCAAAAAATTTACAAGATGATAAATGGAACCATGATAAAACCAGGGGTTCCATCAGCTGCTATGAATAGCAAGTGGTGGGGTGTTGAGTGGCTAGATTAAAATTTTCTTACACATTTCTTTCATATTAAAGCATCATTTTTTTTGTAATCTATTTGGAAGGTTTGACAAATTTTTTGCAATTTTTAAAATTAGAAGGATTCCTTGCAATGTAATTCAATTATTTCATTACTTTTTCTATTTGGTGGAACATTCTTGTTTAGTTTCATTAGAAACCTCTTCTTGTTAATTATTGTAAACAATCCCACTATCATTTCAAAAAAAGGTGTGCAATAGTTTGGTGATATTTTGAACTTCAACTACCTTGATTAGGTTGATTGAACAAACTCCAAAAAATCATCTAGCTTAAATAAAAGTGTGATGTTGCAAAAAGGGATCTAGGGTCTAAATCACACTTCTTCCAATATGACAAAGGAAAGGACTAAAATTGATCTCAAAAACCCACTTGGCTACTAACCTCAATGGAAGATCCAAAATGGTGGATTAGGGTTTTAGTCCTTTGGATGTGTGTGTTGATAATGATTAATTGATTTAATTTGATAATAAAATAATTGTTGTGCGATTTTCATACCTGGCGCCCTTCAAAGCGGGGCCTCTTTCTTTTTGGTTTTGCGCCTTGGCCCTTTCATTTCAAGGTTTTGTCCCATTCAGGCATGTGCTTAAATGATTTTTTTTATCGCCTAAGTGTTCCCCCTAGATTTCATTGAAAATCTTTGGTTTTGAGCGTGGTTCGAGTTTTTGCCCTGACTTGGGATTTTCCTCCTTGGGCGGATTTTCCCGAATCCTATTTGGATTCCGGTTGTGCACCGTGGTCCGGGTTTTTATTCGGATTCGGGATTGTCCACCCTTGTCAGATTTTCCCAGATCCTGCTTGGACTCCGGCCGGACCCTGTTGTTCAAGGATTTTCAGTCTTCGCAGATTTCCGCGTGGGCTAGATTTCCTTGGATTTCGCCCTATTGTCGAATTTCTGAAATTCTTCTCTAGTTGTCTTGTGGATTACATTACTGGCTTCGTGTGTCATCTGAAGTATGTATTTAACTTGATTTCAGGGATCTTTTATGCCATCATGCTTATTATTTACCATCATTGAGCTGAGAAGTGCTTTCTTGCAAGTTATTGGTCAGGATTTTAGAGCATTTTACTGTGAATTGGTTGATATTGTGGCATTTTCTAGCATGTTTGTGCCCTTGTTCTTTGTGGACACTATCTTCTTTGTACTTGCTGGTTTTGGGATCAATTTCCACTTTATAATGGTATGTGTTTCTTTGCCTTGCTTTGGATTGATGATTGCAGACATCGCATTGTAGTTATAAATCCTTTTGGATTTGATTTTATGCATTATTTGGATGTTCTCATGACTAGGGTTGTGTGGTAATTGTTTGATTTATGGCTTTCCAAGCAAGTCTTGAGGTTGTCTATTTATTCACTTTATGAGAAGTCATGCTTTAGAAGTTGTGAGTTGTCCCTAGTAGCGTTTTGGGGGGGAAGTCGAAAGTTTTAAGTCCAAGCTCACCTATGCTTTAATGGCAGATGTATGGGGTTTTAACCTAGGGCATCATCATTTATCTTGAGTATGCTCTTGAGTTGGCTCAGAATGTGAGAAAATCTATGGAGGGTCCACCCCTAACTTGTCCTGAATTTAAATGTTTGAAATTTGTGATCAATTGGATGTGTTGGGTAAAATCATAATTTTGTGTCGTAGTACAGGATTTTTACCCCTCCGGGATAGTCCATCCCTTCCAGATTTCCTTTGTTGTGACCCTTCAAAGTTGGGGAGATGTCATAACAATTATCCTGTATCTCGCCAAAGCCCCTCCTAGGTTCATATTTTATCACCATGACAACCCCATCTCTCACACTGAAAAGCTTTTGTGTCCTATCGGTGAGACAAAGTCTTTCGCTAAGACAT
>VDFB02271358.1:582210161-582322340 GCA_007258455.2 Sequoia sempervirens | reverse complement strand
GGAAATCTCCACCAAACCTTGTCTTATGCTTTGCCTTTTTAACAATAGCATCAAAGTCACATATCTGCCTTGTAACCTCCAATAGCACAATGTGGTCAGTAGGATATCTAGGCAACCTATATGGAGCAGTTTGACATTCATCAATTCTGATATAGGAGAAGGTGGGGAATTGTATAAACCAAGCTCCATATTTTTTTATTAGCTCCTTAGCTCCATCAGATATTCTCACATGCTCTGCATTTTGAAGCAGCCTAGTGATATGCATTGTAAATGCATCGTTTTCTCTTCTATAATTCTGATTTCCTAGGTGCAATTCGGGGTATATCTCATAGACTATATCTTGTCCAAACGTTCCCTTCGGATTCAAACCACTGTATGGGTAGAATCTGGCCAACACATATATCACATAAGAGGACATGGTGAACTTCTTTGTTTCTAACACATCTCTCAACTGTCTATCAATCATTGCGCTGATGAGTCCTGCCCAATGGTAATTAATACCCTGCTCAATCTTGTTGATCACATGCACCGTCCAATTCTCCAAAACTCCAGCACTCTTTAAACCGGCCACTCTGCTCAATAGTGTGATTGCATCATATATGTCTAGTCTGAATTTGATCCTGTGTAATTGCTTGGGTAGTTTGGAAAAATGAGATTTTGGTTTCTCCAACCAAGAATTAATCATCTGCTGGGCTTTGGTGGGCTCATCCTCATAGTAAGTTCTGGCCAAGTCCATGTCCAAGGCACACACACATGGCAAGTCTGGCATATCAAATGCTTGAGCAATAGAAACTGGATTGAAGTTTTCCAAGACTCTTCCTTCGGTGCTAACGACCCTCTACGTATCGAAGTCATATTGTCGGGCACACTCTAATATCAACTCGTAACACTGGACTGCAGGAGGGAATCCTGCTACATGGACCAGTCCGGACTTCATCATTCCCTTGGTCAGGGCCGATTGATCTTTCTGAGCTGTTCTTGCCTTGAATTCCTCATACATCCATGCTCCTACATTAGTGTCGGAGACCTCATACCATACTGAAGCTATCTTGTTGTCAGGCAACTGACTCTTCGTATCTAGCCTCAATCTTTCTGCATCTGTAACTGAGGACCCTTCAGTATCACCCTTGGAATTTCCTGCCGTAGCTTTGCTTGATTTAGCCTGCACTCACAAACGAGCCTCATGAGCATCCAATTATCATTCATATTTCAATCAAAGGTTAGCCTGGAAACCACATAAAACAATTAAGGTCCATCACTAATCATCAATCTTGAAAATCCAGGAAAATGAAGCAATCCGGGAAAATGAAGTAAACCAGGAAAATCCAGTCAGGGCAGAATTCAGAGAAATCTGACCCAGACGGACTCCTGTTGCCAAGACATCATTCATCAAATAAATCATTAATACGGACAAAAGAGTTGTGTGACTATCATGAAATTCATTCATTAGCAACAAGAAATCATCATTTAACATTTACTTCATTACCCCCAACATCAAAAATAAAAAAGGAGTGGAACCAGGCAGAAAACTAGAAAAATTCGGACAGGTCAGATTTCTGCGAACAACTCAAAATTCTGGAATTCATCATACTCCGCGGATATGGCAGAAACCGGGAAAGTCCGGGTGCGCAGAAATTCCGCTGACACCTCGGAAACCCGACGATTGTTAACGTGCAAACCACTGATTGAATGATCATGCCAACCTCCCTATTTGGATTCCAATGGACATAAAATCAATCCCAATAAGCAAAAATTCGATAGCACATGAATTTTAATTCCCAAAACTCTTAAATGACTGATTTTTGCAATGGAATGATGATGCCCTAAATTCAATAACCAGACCTCCACCATGAAAGCTAGGGTAAGCTCAAAGTTTCAAATACTATCCCTCGAGATGATCAAGCTAAAGCACTGGGATCTCTCAAGATATGAACAGAGTCGAGCTAAACACAAGATGCGAAAATCGCGACAACTCCACCAACCTTAACAAATTCAGGAAAATACTTCTGAAACCCTAACCTCGCAAAATATAGTAGACTACGCAACCAAAAGGCAAGGCCCTACCAGAAATACCTAGCCACAGGAGTATACCCGACATTCAATCGATAAAAGAGGAGATGCTCAGTGTGGGTGATAAAACCCATGAAAAGGTAGGTCAAACCCTAGTTCGATAAATACATGGTCATGAAACAAGCAAGGGCCGACCTGAAAAGACTACCAATCAACTCAAAAGATTCAATCAAAGTGCAAACAAAAAGGAGAAGTCGGCAGTGACTTACCATGGATCAATTCTGAATGAAGCTCAAACTCAAGGAAGTCACTGTGAAACAGTGTGCCCTAGCAACGAAAAACTCAACACAAGCGCTCAAGCAATCCACACACAAGCAGCTCGAATCCAACAATCAATGCTCAAAAGAACGAACTCAGGCATCAGAGAAAATAGTAAATGAATAATGAAATCAAAAGAATACCAAAAGGCCTTAAATCCACCAACACTCGCGCCAGAGAAGATGTACTTCGAACATTAATGAGCGACAAGACTTATCGAGGAAATCTGGAAACCCGAGCCCAAAACGAAATTTCAGAAAAAACCAAGCCAAACGGATAATCCGGGTGAGCATGAATTCCGCGGATAACGCACCCTTCAGGATTTTAACGGAGTTCGGGAAAATCCGCCCGAGCCGAAAAATCCCAGATTCAAGCAGAAACCCAGACTTCAGAAAATTCAGCAGTAACCAGACGATGGACCAGGACCCGGGAAAATCTGACTAAACTGGAAAATCCCAGACCCAGGTCAAAACTCATAATTTCATCAAAAACCAAGTTTAATCAATTCAATCCTCAGGGCAAGACCAAAACTAGCTAGACCAACATCTCAAGACCTTGAAAAGATAGATCCAATAAAACCAAAGGTCAAAAGACATCATGAAAAGAGGATCCCCACTCCAAGTGGGGCATGTGTGTAAAACTGCACAATAGTATCCAACCATCATTGCTCATCTTCCCAAGTTTGGAGAGTCAAAGGTTCCAAACTATCAACCGATCCATCCCTTATCCCTAAATACACTCCATCCATGCCTCCACGCATGATATCCAATTCACATATTAACCATGTATTGGCAATGACCATTCATCATAAGGATTCAAAAGGCACTCTATCGCGATGTGCGCACAAAGACAAAGTTAACTCCAGTATCGACGAAGCAGATCAAGAATCCCAAAAGTTGCATTCAAGGGCACAAATCTTAGCAAAGCAACTTCTTTAGGTAGGATACCGATTGCACATTATGATAGAAGCATCTACATCGACACCACTAGGTGGGTCAGCATAAATCTTTTAGAAAAATACAAAAAAATCAAAAAATATGAAAATCCAAAAAAAATTAGAAAAAGGATTGAAAACAGTAAAGGAAAAAATCATCCTCTAGTGAAAACCACTACGGTGGCACTTTGGGCAAGACCATGATGAAAACCTAGAAAATAGGCGTCATGTGTAGAATTGAGCATCTACGTGCACCACTTTAGGTGAAAGCATCTCATCCCATCCGCAATAAATTGAGCATTCCATCCATCTCAGCCATAATAAGTCCATGCATCCATAAACCATTGATCCAATCCATTTTCATCCATTTGCATCCATCATCCAAGTTATCTTGATCTTGATGAAAGTTTGGGGCACACATTACGCCTGCTTACGATAAACATCTTGACATGGGTCATTTTCATTGATCCTATCATATCCAACGTTATCTGAGCTATGCAACATTATCCAAATAAGCATTCTATTGTTTAAACACCTTATCTTATCGCAAGATAATCCCTGGCATCCTTTGCATACTTACCATATCCATCCATCCATACACCTATCCGAGCATGCATCTATGACATTCCCTACATTGCTAGACATTGGGGGTAGGTATTTACATTTTTCTTTGAGAATAAATCTTGATCTATATCCTTCGCCTTATATGGTGATTCGAACATTGGAAAACATAAAATCAAATGGGTCAAATAGTTGTGATCCAAGATCCAAATCACTAGCCCATGGCATATTTTGACGAAAAGACATTCCTCATCAGTCTTCATCTTTAATTGAACATCAAACCCCACAATCACTATCAGTTGCATCTAAGTCACACATCAAATGTTACATCAAATCTTTCAAACAGATTTTGTTCCAAATTGAGCTTCAGCAATCTTGATCAATCGAATCCAATCAATCCATCATCTTGGGATATCCATCCTAATCATTGTGTTGCTTAACACTATCCTTGCATTGTTGTGCATCCTCAACAATGTTATCATTATCAATCGTCATCAATCCTGATCAAAAAAATCCTTGCATTGTTGTGTACCCTCAACAATGTCATCATCATCATCAATCCATTGATTCGATCAGTCAACCTTAGCTTGGTTTTGAACAAAAATCCTAAAAAGAGCACTGACATCATCACACATGTCCATATCCAAATCGTCAAAATCATGCGAAAATCCAAAAAACATTCATAAAATCTCAGAAAACCCCAAAACATTTGAAAAATAAAAAATCAAAACATCGCAAAATCCAAAAAACCCAAAAAACAGCCTAAAAACATTTCAAAACATCAAAAACATCCAAATACTTGAAAAATCCATCCATCTCATCTCACTTTCACTCGAAATAATCAATCATCCATAATAAAGTGATCACCACCTTCACCCTTTGGCAAAACAAATAGAAACAATCACAACAATCAACAAAAGCAAGCTTCAATCGTAAAATCAAAAGCAAACAACAAATCTTTTAAACAGAAAATCAAAATCTTGATCATTCGCAAACATGTCAATCGACCTCATATCAATAGCCTATCAATCAACTTATCAAGCCATCATCATCCTATACAATGCATGTCCTAGGATATATCATTCTGACAATGGGCATCATTTTGGATATCACTTTGGATTCTTATCCTATCAAAACAAATCCCTTTTGGCTAGAGATATGAAGAACATTGGCTTGTTTGCATACTTGATCCTTTCTTTTGATTTATCTTATTGCGCTCATTCCAAGGACCTCTCGATGATATCCGAACAAAGGACTTAGAGAGATAGGAATGGGGCAACGATCATTATCTTTTGTCTGATGTGCTTGTTGGACGTTTTTATAAAATAACTTGGCGAATACTTGCTTTGTTAGGTATGTCCTAGCAAGGTTTCCATATGTCAAGTGTGAACAAGAATACTCCTATTTGTTTTGAGTCAAGGTCCATCACACTAGGTACAACGCCATCCTGGTTCTTTATACCTTGATGCATTGTATCTACATGTGTTATCAAACATAAGGTAAGTAGCCCTTTTAAAATCCCAATCCTTGATAAGAAAATCATCATCATTTATCATCATCATCATCTATCATCATCATCATCTCTAATAAAGTCTCGTCGGATCATGGACTTGTTGGGATCCTCTTGTCATCATCTCATTTCCACTAACATCATCATCACCAATGCATCCATCCTATCATCCACAAACCGTTAGCATACCACATATCATTCATATCATACATAATAGGAAACATCGATCATTTCAAATGCATTGCATTTGCATCATCATCATAATATAGATTTGTTAGTCTAAGCATCTGCATAAATCATCCATTGCATAATCATAGCATATCACATCATTCATCTCATCCATCTCACATCTTATCATCATTTAAGTTGTTTAAAATAATATAGATTTGTTATTCTAAGCATCTTAAAATCATCTCATTTGCATCATCATCCATAATCATCCATTTTGAACCTCTTTATGTGAGATAGACCCTCAAAATTGAATCTTTTAACATCTCTCGAGGGAAATGTACAGTGTATTTCTTTCCGGGCATCCGAAAAAAAAAAAAATGGCTTTTGATCACGGTAAGTTTTATTCTTTGAACCAACGCAACAAGTACATTGCTTCAAAGAGGGGCAAAATGTAGACACGCAAAATTGGCATAATGCATTCAACTAGGTCATAATCATCCATTTGGAAAATAAATCAAGTTTATTTATCAATCTCCTAAAGTCATCAGTTTAAATCAAATAAATCAACTTGATCCCATCACCCTCCTTTTAATTAAATAAATCAAGCCTTTTATTTAATTAAAATCCAAATGCATCTTCCATCCTTCTTGATCCTGATTAAATGCTAATCCTCACCACTTGCATTCTCTAGATTTAGCCACTTGCACCAATAAATCAATTTATTGATTTATTAAAATCAACATTTTCACTCAACATGGAATATTCCCTAGAATTTGAAATCAAAAACAAGTGGACATGTACATCCAACAAGTCATTTATGAGCTCGTACATGGCTCTTACATGTCCCCTTCCAAAGGTCAAACTCAGCATTCATTGCACAAACTCAAATTCAAATTTCCCCCTCTTGAGCACATTTCCCAAATCTTGCATATGCATCAACCAATGGCAAGATGACAAGTGGCCTCTTATCATTGGCTTGATCTTTATCCCACATCCTCCATGTTTGGCACTCTTATCATTTGAAAATATTTAAATAGAGGCATCATTCTTTAGCAAATCCTCCACAATCATCTCCACAATCTGATACAAGGTTAATCTCCTCAATGGGGAGCTAATCTTGTCCACACCATCTTCATATCATATTCATATCAATTTCATTATCAAGATTAAGCAAGGATTGGGAAAGGGCTTCTTTCCATAGAAGCACCAATCCAATATGAGATAGGATTGACATCATGTTTTTATGTGCTTTTGTTTTAATCATCTTGTTATTTATTTGCATTTTAAAACATGATTGGATTATTTCATATGGATGTTGTTATTTGCTTTGTTTTAAACTAACATGCTAATGTGTGCTGTTTGTTTTGAGCAAAATGCAGATTTCACCATCTACAACTACAACTTCATATCAACATACTCTTCAACTTTTCAACTTTCACCTATTCATGAACTTCATAAGATAAGGTACAACTATGTACAAATGATATTGATCAAACAACATGCTCATAAATTTCATCACCATGTCCTTCACCTCACAACTCTTCTAATCATCACTCCTTTGTCTTCTCCTCTGGACTGCTCCTTTGTCTGCTCCTCTAAACTCTTACTCTTTTGACAACTTTCATCACAACTGTTTACATCACATGCAACTTTCCACAATACAATTTTGTTGACATCAATGATAACACATGCAACACTTTCTTTGTCCTCTAGGTTTTTCATGGTGGTGGCTTTGTGAGAAATCTCTTTGGTTTTTCCTCATTTTATTTTGTATGACAACTATTGCTATTTGGAAATATTTATGTACTCTTTTATGTCTTTTTGCTTAATTTAATCTTATTCTCTTTTTAAAAAGAAAAAAAAATTAGAAAATCTTAATAGTCAACCCACCTTAAACTCATCTCAACACTATCAATAATGCTAAATTATCCTCTTTATCAAATTTGTTGCAAATGCATGCATATTTCTATTAAACGGTCAGTCAAGATGACTCTTCAATAATCAAACACAATATCTAGATGGAAAACCTAGGCAATGTTTGCAAGCTTGTAGTAGATATTCATCTATAATACATTTGATATAATGTTAGATGTATTTTTTTTTATCATGAGTACTTAATTAAAGGGTAGATGCAAGCATACCATATCTAGATATCTAAAAATTTGAATAAATCGTGCATGTTGTCTAATAATCCATCTTTTAAAGTTATTCCAAATCATTAAAAAACGGATTATCGTCGAATTCTTGTTCATCATTTATCCTCTCTAGAAATTAATATTATAACATCCAGATAAATTTTCTTTTTAAACTTGAAGAATAATGAATATTGAAAAAAACAAAATAAAAGAATTAGAATTATGCCTAAAATAAGCGGAAGTGTCATAAGTAAAAACAATGTATTGCACATTAGCATTTCAGTAATGCGTATGATTTCTCAATTAGTAGAATGCTTTTACATGATCTGGAACATCTATCTTGTTTAAAGAAGGATTTTCTATCAAAGTACCCGATCTTGTGAGAGAAGATAAAGTTGAAATAACTAACATAAAGAATAAAAGTACTTATTGGAACATCTATAATGTAGATCTTGGATTATTGGATAGTCTTCAAATTCTTGTTCATTCATTATCCACTCTAGGCATGAACATTTCATTGTTGATATGGCATCCAGAATGATCTCGTGTTTTTGAGGGGGAGAGGGAAAAAATATTAAAATTTTAAAACACCCCATGTGATGAGAGGAAGTGTCATAAATAAGTCAATCCCAATTTACGAAAAAACATCATCATCTCTATCAAGATGCAAATGCTTTTGATTAAAGTGAACGAAAATAGATTATGATTCCGATTAGATTAAAGTGTCGAATCCTCCCTAACACTTTTGATTCTATATTTTCTTATGAGCATCTTCATTCTATTACATGGCCAATCAAGACAGCTCTTCAATACAGCTACAGAAAATCCACAGAATGATATCTAGGTAATGTTTGCAAGCTTGTAGTAGCTATAGATGTCTGATGCAATTGATATAATTTTAGATGTGTTTATTTTTTAAATTATGAATGCCCTATTAAAGGGTTTATACAACATATAGGTTTAAAAATTTGAATAAATTCTGTAAGTAGCCTTATGATCCATCCTTTAAAGCTATTCCAAATTATTCAAACAAATTACACAAATTGAATATCTTCAATTGTTTTTCATAATTTATCCTCTCTGGACATGAATATTCCATAGTTGTTATAGCGTCCAGATTGAATATTTATATTGAGGAGTGGAAGAAAATAAAAATCTTGAAATTCTGAATATATTACACATTCTAGAATGTATGCAAATGATTTTGAACATCTTTAAAAATTTACAATTTAGCCTGAGGATTTTGCTAAATTAGACAAGCTTGTGAGCGAAGATAAACTTGAAAAGGCTAGCATAAAGCACTAAAAGTAGTTGGTGGAACTCAAAACATCTAAAATGTAAAACTTCGACTATTGGTAAATGTTAAATTGGAAGAAGCTGCATTTCTCTGGCTCGTTCTCTTCCATGTGTTCATTCGCATACCTCGACAATATCTGCCAGTCTGTCTGGAAATCTGACCTCACCCACTTTTACAAGTTCACCAGGGAATGGAACCTTGGAGATGGTTTCCTGACAAACTTAAATTCCTCAAGACAGAGAGATTTCCTAAGGAATTAGGAATGGTGCCGGATAACTTATTTTTATTAAGGTGAAGAGCCTCAAGGTGAGTAAGCATGCCCAGTTCAGGGGGAATGGTACCTGTGAGACTATTTATTCCCAGATCCAGTCTAAGTAAGGCAGACAGATCTCCTAAGGAATAGGGAATGGTACCGGTAAAATTGTTTGCTCCCAAATCTAAAATAGCCAAGGCAGACAGATTTCCTAAAGAACTAGGAATGGTGCCTTGGAGATGATTTCCTGACAAAGGTAAATATGTCAAGACAGACAGATTTCCTAAAGAAGTAGGAATGGTGCCAGATAACTTATTTCCCCAAAGGTTAAGACAGTGAAGGTGAGGAAGCATGCCCAATTCACGAGGAATGATACCACTGAGATTATTTATTGCCAATTCCAATTCAACTAGCGCGGACAGATTTCCTAAAGAACTAGGAATAGCACCGGTGAGATTGTTTCCTCCTAAGTAAAGGATCTTCAAACTTACGAGGAGACTGAGCTCGTGCGGAATGCTGCCATGCAGATGGTTAAAGCTGAGTCTCAGGTCATACAAACGGCGGCAAGCAGAGAGAGTAGGAGGAATGGTAGCTTGTAATTGATTGTAATCAAGCCAGAGTATTTTCAGACGTGTAAGTTGGGCGAGTTGAGGTGGAATGGTACCAGTGAGGGCATTGCCGGAGAGATCTAGGGATCGAAGAGAGGAGAGATTCTCTAGGACAGGAGAGATTATGCCGTCCAAGTTCATGTTGGATAAGTTGAGGACGAGAACAGAGTGAGAATACGGATCACATGTAACCGCTGTCCAATTGCAGAGGGGGAGGAGGAGAGTCCAGTCGGGCAGAGAAGTGTTGTTATTAGTAATGGCAGCTTTGAATTGCAAGAGCAATTGTTGTTGTTGTGAGGAGTTATTATTGAGAGAGTGAGGAAGAGCAGAGATTGAAAAGATGGAAAGCATGAATGGGAAGAAGAAAAGAGGAGGCATGATGGAGTAAGTTAAGAAAACAAGAGCAGCACGAAAAGCAACCAGCAGGCAAGACACGGACCTCAGTGCGGAAGGAAGATTAAATAAATTGGCGAAATCACCGCGTAATAATGACGTCAAATATTATATTAAATAACCACCCCGTGTTATACACGATTCCACTTTGATTGATTTAGAAACAAAAAATTATTTAATTATTTTGGGTTCATTGCAACAACTCAAAGCTCAATTCTAGCTTTCTCCAGCTGTCAAAGATGCTGTTCTTAAAATTCAGCAACTTGTTACACCTGAGCTCTTGTGTTTGCTTTCTACATCTTGCCATGATAACTTTCTCAAAGATTGGAAATGGCCTAACATCCGCAGCTTCCGATGCTTTCCTCTCAAGATTGTCTATCAACAGCTCTTGCCTCCCGTTTTCCTTGCCCCTCAACTTAATCTTAAATGGAATTGCAAAATTAACCGTGCAAAATGGAACATACTAAGCTCCCGCATTTGGCATTCTGGTGTATGTTAACCTCCAAGGTGTGCTTACACTCCAACTAGAAGACCTTTCTCTCTGTCTTCACTCATGAACCTGATGGATACAAGGTCCTGAACTGACTTAGATCATTAACTAAGCCCTCCTTTAACTCTGTCACAAGAGTTACTATCCATGTGCTTACCTTGGAGGCTTCAACACTCTTTAAATCTGCTGTCTCCTTCACAACTACCACTTGAAATTTCAATTTTTCACCCTACACCTAGAAGAGTCTAGATGCCAATCTCATTGCTTGACTTGAACACTTTGCAGGGGCTTTGAAAGTACTGTCCTCATGCTTCTTGAAACCATGAAGCTCCATCTTGCTTGTTGTGTAGCCATCAAACTACCCGATTTCATGACTTTGCCTTTGGAAGGGGCTAATCCTTGTAGCCCTTACCAGTCCTATTTTTGCTTTTTCCTCTCAAACCTGCCAAACAACCTATCAACCAAAGTACATTTTCAGACACCCTTTTCAGGGTTTTAAATCTTGCATCAAGTCTTAGACCTTGGACTGTACCGTACAATGGCTTCCAACACTCTTGGAGAAGAGGCCTAATTGCCCTATCTTCTAGGGTTTTAACTCTTCTTCATTCAAACCTACCTCACATGGATTGATTGAGGTCTCAATCCTCCTAAATTGTTTGGCTATGACAAAAACTCACTCTAATCCGTACTGTGGCCGTACGGTACTCCTTCCCCTGCCCAAGTTCCTTAAACTTTACTCCCAAATCCCTAACCGGGTATTTTAGCTTGCCTAGGGTTTGGGTATTAAACTCTCTGCTCTATTCTCCATGTTTCCAACTGTCAAATAATTACAAAAGACTGACTCCATTCCCATATTCCACCACTTTCAGGAGAATCCCGCGGTCAATGGTTATGGGGGAGTCATTTCAAAAATAATTGTCCAAAACTGCGATTAAAAAGTTTCCTATTCTCTACTCTATGAAATTAAAACTACAAAACTATCCTAATTAATCTGAACACCGACTGAAAATGACTCAACACTATGCTAAGGACTCCAAGATAATGAATAAACAGTATTTAAAAAGTATTGGTTTCCACTGTTTCCAGAAACTCACGGGCTAACACAGAAAGTGCAGTCATGGTTTATCCATTGCAATACAAAATGTAACTACAAAGCAAATACTAATATTCAAAGAACTATTTACAAATGAACAGAGCTAGAATATATTAAATAAACTCTGAACCAACGTTGAACAGATGCACATAAATCATATACATCACTGGTTTGAAAACACACTGTGTTTTCTGTAAAACACAGAAAATGCAGAAAATTACCAACTGTTTTCTATTCACCGAAATCCTCTATTACAGTGCATGCTAACTACCTCTTCTACGAGTCCTTTCTCCTATTTGTAATGCCATTACCACTATTCAAGGGCAGTGGCTCGTGGATTTCCCTGATTTCAAGGGATTTTTTTTTAAAAAACAAGTAAGGTGCATGCAACTAACAAGTTATCATGCAATCACACCACTCTGCCTTTAACCTTAATTATAGGACCTTGATCTCCTTAAACTCGTGCCAACAGCTCCTTAACTGATATTTAGCATCTTTTAAACAATGAAGATGTGGCTTTAATCCACTATGTGCTTTGTAACATGGTACATGATGTTCAAAGCTTAATAAAACAAAATTTAACAACATACCAACAATGATTAACTAGGATGACACCTAAGCAAAAGATTAATTCAACATACCACACAAGACCTTCTAAGGTCCAACCTAAACACTCAACATGCTGACTTGGCCAAGGTCAGTACAAGCCAAAATGGAGGTCAGCCTAGGTGATCCTGCACCACATTCCAAAGCTGATGCTCAATCCCAACTTGTGGCATGGAAAATTCTTCATGTTAAATTACCTATTGGAGATCGCCTTCACTTCTTAACTCCCTCCCCTTCTTGTCCATTCTGCTCTAAACGAGAGTCTATTAAGCATACGTTGTGGCTCTGGCCTCATGCCCGTAGCCTCTGGTGTTGTCTTTCATCCACCTTCCCTACTATTGTACCCCACAAGTGGACTTGGAGATCTGCACTTCTTGGGCTTTCCCAACATCACAATATCATCTCTCAGACCTTTAGGCAAATTATCCTTAAGTTTATTTGGAGACTTTGGTGCTTGGCTTCTTTCTCTCATACCTTTTTCCCTCTTCATATAGAGGTCTTGATGCTCAATGCAGATTTCTTGCTCCACTCCACTATTCTCCAGCCTACTCTTCAAACTAAACCAAATCTTCAAGTTACATTGGCCAACCTACAAATGCAAATTAAATCATTTAAAGACAATTTGCAGGACACATGGATACAAGCTCCAGAGAACTATCTTAGAGGTTTATTCTAACAAAGGTTATAAAGACTATGAAGCTGGAAGTTTTACAGTCTTCTATTTAGCTTTCTTGATGGGGGTGAGTTACAGTGAAGGATTTGGGAGTTCTTTCATTTTGATGTGCAGCCAAAGGCCAACTTCTTCTTTCAGGTCAACAAGCATATTTATTGCCAGCATTTTCCTTCCTTGTGCATTTGGAGGAACTACATTGTTTGTCTTTGCTTCTACTTTGTTCTCTGCTGTTTTGGGATCAAGTGATTAACATGGGCATGCTGGGGTCATACTTCTTCAAAAAGGGAGTTTTGGATCAAAATATGGACATCCATCAAGCTTCAGAATTCGTTGCTGCTATTTGAGGGAATGTTTTTAAAATTGTATCAGCAAAATTTGTTGCTGCTGTATAGACCTTACTGGTGTTTTATGTGGCTTTGTATCAAAAAATAAAATTGTTGGTGTATTGTCTTTGCTAATGTAACTGTTTGTAAATTCTGATTTTGTTAATAAAGTCCTTATTCCAATAAAAAATAATAATAATTAAAATGTACAAAAAAAATAAAAATTAGGCGTACTCTTTTATTTCCAATTAGAGATATTAAACTCTTATTTAAAACTAGTGTCACTAGTCAGTACTTACTTTTATAGTATTGTAATAAAAGCATTTTTTGTGGGAGAGGTAAATTTAGTAATTTAGAGGTAGGTTAGTAATAGTTTGAAATAAATTTTTTCAAATTTATTCTATTTTGGAGAGTGAATATTATATTATTGATTTTATAATTGTACATTTTAGATTTATAAAATAATATTATATAAAAATATTATTAGACATTTAATTAAAAATAATTTTATATTAATATAAAAAACATTAAATTTCAATTAAGAATATAAATTTTGGTCATTTAGTCATTAGATTTGATTAAATTAAATAAACAAACTAATTATTGTAATGATCGATGTCTATATTATAGGATATTGCATGCCTATATTCTAGTTTAATGAGAGGAAATGAAAGCTACATATTTAGTCGATAGGCTACATATAGTGTAAGATTTGAGCCTTCAAAATCTCACTTATCACATAAAAGTCAAATAAATAATGATTTTCTAATTAGATGGGAACATTCTATTTTTATTTGCAAAGTTTTTTTTATCAATTTGATGACAACTTTTTTTTTTTTCATTTGCATTGCTTTATGTTTTAAATCTCTATGCAAATATTTCATAATCAAATAATACTTAATTTCTTTAACAAAAAAATAGAAATTTGTCTAAGTTTATTGTATTCCATTATTTAGCACTTATTATTAATTGTTTAATCCACCCACATGAAACTAGAATTTGCAACACATGACATCCATACACACCCATGCACAAACATGTACTCTCTAGCATATTAACATACATATAGCTTTTTTATGACGTCATCCTTAAACCGGCATTAGATGCAAGTGTTAATAAATACAATTTACGTGTATTTTGTAAATATTAACATATTAATACAAAATTTACATAATAATTTAATATACATTTCCATAACCTAACATGAAACAAAATGGTAGTTACATACATTTATTATGGATAAAGTATAATAACATCTTATATTTATAATATTTAATATATTATAAAAAATAAAAATATAACTAAACAAATAAATATAATAACATGTTTTATAAGAACTGTTAGAAGATATGATATATTAATATTAATTATTAAAATTATATAAATATTAATATATTCATTTGATAATTATATATTTCATATTTATAAAATAATATTATTTAAATGTATTATTAAACATTTAATTAAAAAATTAAAGAAAATTTATTTGTTATAATTAAAATAATTTTAACATAAATATATAATTTCAATTAATAATCTAAATTATTTTTAAATTTTTAATCAATAATATTATTAAAAATATTTAAATAAAATTTAAAATATATTTTTTATAAAGTAAAAAATAATATTAATAATATAATATAAATATAAATATAAATTAAATATATTAATATCAATTATTAAAATTATGTAAATGTTAACATATTAATTTTATAATTATACATTTTAGATTTATAAAATAATATTATATAAATATATTATTAAACATTTAATGAAGAATTTTCTTAAAGTAAATTTATTACTTATCAATAATGTTATCTAATTTAATTATTTATAGCTTAACTTATAAAAGATCATGCATATGGAAGAAAGGTAAGAACTAGTCCTTAAAAACAAGGTAAAATAATAGTCCACCTTCATATTTCCTAAAAAATCATCCATAATTTTTAAAAATGATAAAGTTGAATATTTTACATGTTCATTTAAGGGAGATTAAATTTTATTTAAAAATGATATAAATATTAATTTCTAATTGGCTCAAAAAAAATTTAATATAACTAATTAATCAATAAAAAAAATAATGTATGATTTAATTTAATTAAAAAATAGATTATGTAATTAATTGAAATTGTGAAATTTATATGTTTAGGTTTTTCTATGTAATTTTACATTGATTTCAATGTGGGTTAGTGTAATTTTATGTAAAGTGAAATCTTTTTCTCCCACTTGACTATTACAAGTTTAAAGATTTAGACTTAAAATTTGACAAAGTCACATTACCTTCTTGTCAAGGGCCAATTAAATACAAATTTGCAAAATATTATGCTTTGTATTGTATTTAAAGGTACTCAATTGTATTTCCTTTTCATATGTCCTCACATCTTATCCTCTCTAATCATCCCAAGTTAGATCATTCAAATTTAGTCAATGAAACAATTAGATTAGTGCTCTAAAATGAACATAGATCTGTACATTCATCTAGGGAGAATATACATGATTGAAGAGTGTTTCCCTCAC
Organism: Sequoia sempervirens; assembly: GCA_007258455.2. Taxonomy (NCBI): domain Eukaryota; kingdom Viridiplantae; phylum Streptophyta; class Pinopsida; order Cupressales; family Cupressaceae; genus Sequoia; species Sequoia sempervirens. The sequence goes on along the minus strand of VDFB02271358.1, from coordinate 582,306,448 downwards.
TCTTTTACCTAAGATTTTTAGTGTTCTACCTAGGAGAATGTGTCCCCTTATTAAGTAAAATAGAGTAGAGTATTGGAGGTTTAAAATTGCAGAAAGGTCTAAAGTAATAACAACTTCTAAAGAAATGGAAGTGAACCAAAATGAAACCTTTGTTTGCAAGTTCTCAAGTTTACTAACTTTTTGAAACAGTGAAAAGGTTTGAAGAATTCCAAAATTGCCAACAATGTACTTTAAATTAAAAAAAAAAAAAAAGTAAGTTCTAAAGTAACTAAACCACCAAAATATTAATAAGGTTTGAAATTTTCCCAAAGTGTTGATACAGAGATATCACAGCTTCTGAAAATTCCTCAAACCTTTGAAATATTGATTAACGTTCCAAAATGTCCAAATATGTAAAAAAAAATGGACCTCCTTTGAAACACCACAACTCATTTGTAATGCCTTCATATTTAGGAAAAAATAGGTTTAATCAAATATAATGGATTTCTTAGACATTAACATATTCTAGATTGGAAAGTGATGATTTCTAAAGAACACAAAGGAACTATTTATGTGGTAGTTATGAAAGTCACATCAAGGAGCACTAGGGTGTCATTGATTGGTATATTCAACCTCTATAACTATCTTAGGGTTTTCTCCCACCTACAAAAGTTAAATTACACACTAGAAATATAAAATTTCATCCAATTCATAGGAAAAATGAAGTAGCCCATTCTATCTGTATAGGAGTGAATTTGTACCCCTTACACAAATTCTCCTTTCGTACATCCTCACCTTAAAAAACTAAATCTGAAGTTGAAATTCCACGTTAGCTAGCTGACTTCCTTCCACTTGGCATCTATTCAACAAATTGACAACATTCTACCAATATAAGATATGCTTTATTTTGAATTTAATAGATAATTATTATTGATTTTCTGCATGCACTATGTGTAAATTCCTAATTGATATGTTGATTAGAAAACATCTATAACTTATAAATGGTTAGAAAACCTCTGCGCGCTCTACTAATTTGATTTTTTTCTCCTTTGTAGCTCGATGAATCAGCTTGATGGGGGGCCCATTGGGGCTCCCCCACCAAAGTAGCTTGCTCTTTTCCATAATAGCATTGTTTCTTTGACTGGGAGGACCAAAAACTCACCAGGCACATCGTATATTTTGTCTCCTAGGGGTTTGAACAACCCTATTTTTTCTCTTGGGGCAAGGACAGCTCATGCTTTGCTAACAAAGCGGCTTCTTATGCGAAAAGGCTTGTAGGAAGTCAAATCTCAACTAAGACACCTCAGATGTCTGTGTCGACCTTTTGTACCATGGTGGGGGATGAAGTGGATGTCCTAGATGCAATCTTGAACGATGCTTTGGAGGGTTTGAAGTTGCCCTTGGTGGGGAAGTTCTTTGCTGGATGACCCAATATAGACTAGCTACAGAAATGTGCCTCTGACACTTGGAAACTCAAAGGTAGCATTTCTATAAATACAATGCCCAAGGGTCTTTGTTTGTTTACCTTTGCTATACCTGAGGATATGTTGAAGGTTCTCATGGGGAGACCATGGGCCTTTGATAGAAGTTTTAAAAACATTTTGTCTTTATGCAAGTGGAAACCAGGGTTTGATGCCTCTGTAAATCTAGGGAGAGTTGCCCCTACCTGGGTTAGGCTCCCTAGGTTGCCACTGGAGTTCTCGCATCAGAAGGTTTTTAAGGGGATTGCTGACTCCTTTGGTTCTTTGGTCACGATTGACAAAGTTACTCTTCTTAAATCTAGAATGGTTTATGCAATAATATGTGTGAATGTGGAGGTTAACACAATTTTACCCACTTTTTTTACCCTTAAATCTAATTTTATGAAATGGGTTTAGCTAATAGAATATGACAAAGCCATAGTGTTCTGTCAAGGGTGTAATAAATTTGGGAATTTACAGGATGCTTGCAACAAAGCTCCTCTTGAACCAAAGATACACCAAATTGAGATACAAATGAATCCTCCTTTGGAGAATATGACCCTAATGAACATATCAAAGCAAGCTGAAACCTCAACACTCAACAAACAATTGATACTTAGAGAAAAATCCTTGGACCCTGATCAAGGAAATAATGAGGAAGACCCAACCCCAAAAAAGGATGCTCCAAAAGAAAATCTGGAAAGGCTATTTTCAAAGGTTGCCAAGGAACCATCTAGCTTGCCCTCCTTGGAGAAAATGTTGGATTCTGACAAAGTTTTGGGAAACAACAGGTTTGCTTCACCTCCAAACTCTAAGGAAGAACAATAAAATGAGCTCCATGAGGAAGGGGAAATTATAAGCCAAAAGAAAAATTTATTGACTCTGATCTATGAACCCCTTGAACCAAACTTGGAGGAGGAACACACACCAAAAAACAAAGATGAAAAAGGATGGATAAACACCAAATCATGAAAAAGAAAAAAACTAGATGTAGGGGGAAATAACAAAGTATGCAGACCCCAATCAAAGGAAACAAGAATCAAAGAAACAACAAGAGATGTGGTAGCAGGGAAATAGAAAACCCTTGATTCCTTGGCAAGGAACAAACCAAAAAGGAAGTAAGGGAGTACAGCCTCCCACCTAGAGTAGTATCAACCTAGTACTGCTCTCCTATTCTTTGAACTCATGAAGATACTGTCTTGGAATGTTAGGGGTGTAAATGGCCCCTATAAATAGCATGTGTTAAAGGCTTGCTTAGCTAAGCTGAAACCTGATATCATTTTGATCCAGGAAACCAAAATGAAAAAGGAAAGTTTTGAGAAAACCCTAAAGTGGATTTGGCTTGGAGTTGGTTTTGAAGTAAGTGATATAGAAGGTGCCTCTAGAGGGATCACTACTTACTGGAACTCTTTGAGGTTTGGTGGCAAGTTGAAATTCAAGAATAAGAACAGTCTCTTAGTTAGTATGGAGGATGGAGATTCTTCCATTAATTGAAATATGGGAAATATCTATGGCCCCAACTTGAGATTGGATAGGCTAAAGCTTTGGAATACACTGAAGGAATTATGGAAAACATCAAAGATGATCTATGGATTCTTGGTGGAGATTTCAACTCCCTGTTGTACCCATATGAAAAAAAAGGAGGTTTAACTGATTACTCAAATAGTATGATTGATCTCTCAAACTTTCTTGATTTAGTTGGTTTAATGGATATCCCTCTAACAGGATCTCTCTTTACTTGGTCAAATAGAAGACGGAGTAATCAACTTATCCAAGTCAAATTGGACATATTTTTTATCTCCTCCAACTGGAATATAATGCAAAATCTCTCCCTTTCAGCCTCTCCTAGAACAAGGTCCGACCATAGTGCACTTCTTTTGGAGTGGGATGATAGAGTGATTAAAAGATCATATCCTTTTAGATATGAAATTAAATGGTCCCTGCACCCAGACTTTAAATCTCTAATTGAGGAATGGTGGACTTTACCTTGTGATGGTACCCCTATGTTTAGACTTATGCAGAAATTAAAAAGAATTAAAGAAAAGGTCAAGGGGTGGAACAAATACACTTTTGGGAACATTTTTACCACTAAGAAAGACCTAAATTTGAAAATTAAGGAAGTCCAAGACCAAATGGAGGCAAGAATTTATGATGATGAGATCTACATCAAAGAAAGGGAGCTAAGAGCCCAATGGCACAAAATAAGTAAGGAGGAAATTTTCTAGAAATAGAAATATAGGGTTGAGTGGCTACAGGAAGGAGATAGAAACACTAAGCTTTTTCACCAATCTACTTTGAAGCATAGGGAAAGAAACATGATCAGATCTCTTACCAGTTCTAATGGAATTTTCCTTTATGGTGAAGAATAAATAGCAAAGGAGGTTGTTTCCTTCTTTTCAAACTATCATAAGCTCCTAAGGATCGATAATTTGGAATTAGAAAATTTTCTACAGGTTATACCCAAAGTTATCACTTAGGAAGACTTGAAAGAACTAGCCAAGACTGTTTCCATGAAAGAAGTGAAGGAGGCTGCTTTCTCTTTTGGAGCTTTTAAAGGTCTAGGTGCAAATGGATTCCCTCCTAGTTTCTTCCAAGTCTACTAGGATATTGTCTCTGTAGACCTCTTTAATGCGGTTAGGTATTTTTTCAGATCAGGAAGACTTTTGAATCAGATGAAAACCACTTTTTTAGCTCTAATTCCCAAAACTATTGAGGCTACTTCAATGAATGATTATAGACCAATAAGCTTATGCAACACCACCTATAATATTTTCTCTAAAATCATTGTAAACAGGTTGAAACTGGTTTTGGGAAAATTGATTGCAATTAATCAAAAGGGTTTTGTTCAAGGAAGACAAATATTGGATGCTGCAATCTACACCCATGAGATCTTGCACTCTATGGATTACAGTAAGAAACCAAGTATGGTGTTGAAATTAGGCATCTCCAAAGCCTATGACAGGGTTTCCTAGAATTTTTTGTTTGTTGTTCTACAAAAATTTGGCTTCACTAGAAAATTCCTCAACTTGATAAAAACTTGTGTCACTACCCCGAAGTACTCAATTTGGTTAATGGTATTCCTCATGGTTTTTTCTCACCAGGTAGGGGTTTGAGATATGGGGACCCTTTGTCTCCATATTTTTTTGTCATTGTGGCTAAAACTTTAGGCCGCAATATACAGAAACAACTTAATAATAAAATTCTAAAAGGCTTTTGTGATCCTTCTTCCTTACCCCCTACCTCACATCAATAGTTTGTTGATGATACCATTCTTATGGGGGAAGCATCTATAGTTGAAGCTAAGCAATGGAAAGCTATTCTTGATAAATATGCTAAAATATTAGGCCAATGTATAAACTACCAAAAAAGAAAAATCTATTTTTTGAATACTAGCCTGATTGTGAAAAATAAAGTCATAAGGATCTTGGGGTGTCAGGAGGTGGAGTTACCTGCTACCTATTTGGGCCTACTTCTATTTTCTTGAAAACTGAACAACAACTATTAGAACTATATAGTAGAGAAATTCCAAAAAGAACTGGCTGGTTGGAAAGGAAAATTGTTGAGCTTAGCTAGAAAAATTCAGCTCTTAAAGGCTTCCCTACAAAACATACCAGTCTATTATCTATCTATGTTTAATATCCCAACATATATAGCTAAGAGAATTGAAACTATTCAATGAATATTTTTATGGTCAAGGGTGGAGGAAAGGAAAAGGATGGCACTCATCATGTGGGAAATGGTCTATGCCTCAAAGAAAGTAGGAGGGTTGGGAATCAGAAGATTAAAATTGTTCAATAAAGCTCTAATGTCAAAAATGGGCTAGTTTCTCCTAGAAGGTGAAAAGGATTGGGCTCAAATATTAAGGGCGAAGTATCTAAAGAATAAGGAAGCTAGTTGTTTTATTAGGAAGAAGGAGCTTCCATATGGATCAGTTTTTTGGAATAATCTTCTTAAAACAAGAGGAATCCTTACTAGAGGAGCTAAAATGAGAATTGGGAATGGGCTAAGTACTGACTTTTGGGAAGGTACCTAGTCCGCACAGACCCCTCTGTCGGCTTCTGAAGGCCTCCAACAAATCAAAATTAGACTGAAAAGAGGTATTGGAAAAAAGGTCTCTAACTACTTAGTTTGGGAAGGGTTGAGACCCAGGTGGATAGGCTTCAAATATTACCTAAACAACGTTGTTCTAAGGGGGAGTAGACAACAGAACTGGGATGCTACTTTAGAATTTCTTATGAATCAAATTGGAAATCCCAACCTCTTCTCAAGAAATAGAAAGGATGAATGAATATTATGGACAAAGAATACTACTGATAGGTTCTCTATTAAATCTTCCTATGAATCCATGATGTAGCAAACTCAAAATTTAGGATCTTTTAACTAGCTAAGGGTATGTGCAGGATCATCATGGAAAAATAGGCCCTTAAGTGGCGATAAAATTTAGAGAAATCATAGTTAGGCAACTTGACGTAAAAATTTGAATAAGTTATCTATATTATTTCAAAAAATTGTAAGAATAGAATCTATAGAAAATTGAATGTAGTTTCTAAACTACTAGGTTTATTTTTATTTTTTTTAAATCTATTCAAGTTGAAAATTTGAAATTTCAATGCAGTAGCACTTAAATTTCACAGAAAAAATAAGAAGTAGGTGTCTGTCTGACCACCCTAACCACAATAAAATGATAAAAAAATTTATAATATTTTAGATAAAAGTAGAGGACTCATGTCCCGATGTGATGCATATTTTTTAATTTTTTTCCAAGTAAATAATTAATTATGATTTTTTTATTTCAACTTTAAAAATATAAAACTCTTTATGTCCTAATTAATCTTAACTTGGTCAAACTTCATAGAAATTCATTTTATTTTTTTTAATCCTATAGTATGTGAAGCATAGAATGTGACACATGTTTTAGATTAAAAAAATTTGATACCATTTGAAAGCTATAGATATTTTTCAATCAGCCTATCAATTAAGACTTTAGTTGTAATTCAAATAGAAAATGAATAATAACCATTTATCAAATTCAAAGTAAAGCATAATTTATATTGGTCGAAAGCTAAGAATCTCCTTTAAAAACCCTTTTTGTTTCATCAATTTTGGGTAAAAAAATGTCGTCAGCCACATACCCATCATATTGCCACTTTTTGGCCCATCATGATCCTGCACATACCCCTAAAGGTATGGAGCAAGAATTTAATCCCAAAACTTAATTGTTTTTGGTGGACAGTTATACATGGTAAGATCCTTACTATAGACAACCTAAAGAAAAGAGGCTGGTATCTAGTCAATAGATCTAGTCTTTGTAATGAACAAGAGGAAACTATCATACATCTGTTCTTTCAATGTTCCTATGCTCAAGAAGTCTAGGATTTTCTTCTCAAGATTTTTAAGGTGGACTGGGTTTTCCCAACTAATATTCAAATGTTTGTGGAAGGATGGATTTTTTATCATTACTCTCATAATATTATCATTGATCTATGGGGACAAGTTCCCTTGTTTCTGGATTGTGGCATGTGGAAAGAAAGAAACAACAGGGTGTTTAGAGATCTAGCTAGGAGTAGTAAGGAGCTATGTTTGACTGTAAAAAGAAAAATTCAAGAAAACCTAGACAATTTTTCATATAACCAAGCTAAGAAAAGGCCAACATGACAAGAGTTAAGCATAAAACAACAATGGGGGATCTCCCATGACTTAAACAAAATAAACTAGGCAAAATAACTTATTAGAAAGAATATTGTTTGGATCCCCCCAGATCTAGGATGGGTGAAATGCAACTTTGATGGTTGCTCGAAAGGGAATCTAGGACAGGCTGCTGCAAGTGGAGTGATCAGGGATGATAAAGGCACCTATCTAGTAGGATACAACAAGGGCTTACGAACAGGAATGAACAACTTTATCAAAGCTCTTGCTGTTTGGATTGGAGTCAGGTATCTTAGAGAGAAGGGGTACAACAAGGTGTCTATAGAAGGAGACTCAAAGATGATCATTGACTATCTCAACAACACGGCTAAAATCCCATGGGAAATCAAAGATCTATTGGAAGATTGTAAAAGCATGATACAAGATAGTCAATATTATAAAATACACCATTCCTATAGGGAAGGTAATAAGGTCATAGATGCCATGGCCAACCTAGGTGTTGATCAAGAAATTTTAAATTTCTAGGATTTCTCTAATTTTCCCAACCAAATTAAAGAAATTCTTGCAGTGGATAGACTTGGCGGGAGAAATATTCAAATAAGAGGTAAAGATTAAAAAGGGTGATGAGTTGTGGTGTCCAGCGAGGATGTGGACCCCATGGATGCATGATGGAAAGCTAACTAGATGAAGGATGAAACATGTTGTCAGAGGATTTCCAAGTCACGAGAAATGAAAGGCCAAAGATGGAGAGGACAACTAGGATGCATAGTATCATACCTTGACAAGAAAGGTTTAATTAAGGGAATAAATCGCATGAGAAAAAATCCTACTTTCAATCTTCGAAATGATAGATGGACTCGTGTTTGCAGTGAAGACAAAAGAAGTAATAAACTAGGTGTAGTCATTACTAGAAAAGGATGCAGTGTTGTCATTCTTAATAATGATGATAGTCAAAAAGGTGATAACTGAGGCATTAGTTTTTTAATGCATCACAGCAAAAAACCCTAAGTTTTTATGTTTCAAGTGAGTAGCCATAGAGTAACCATTAAAACTAAACTTTTTGAATTTCCTTTCACTAGTGTTGAGAACGATGGACACAGAAGAAAATTCCTTCTCATCCCTAAGAATTACCATAGCCAAGACTGCACCATGGGATGCCCTAGGAAGCAAACTGAACCACACAAATATGAGTGGCTTCACAACAATGAGGAGCTTCGAGGTATTTTTGAGAGGGTGGGTTTCCCCCAATATTTTGCAAAAATGGAAGGGTATAATGAAAAAATAAGCTACAAGTTTTCCAATGCTTGGAGGGATGGTGAAGTTAATCTAGGTGGAATTCAGTTTGAAGTGGATGTGAAGCTAATTGCATAGGCGAAGGGACTAGCTTACGAGGGAACGAAGGTGGCCAAGGTTAGTAATGGTAAGTATCAAGATTACATTGAGAAGTTCTTTGAAGATAAAGAAAAAGCTAAAAGATTTCAAAATGACTAATCTAGGATTAAGCTTCTACCCCCATATCATAAAGTCTATTTCATTGTTATGAAGTATTTTTCCCTTGAGGGGGGTTCTAGTCCATCCACGAGTATCATTTCCCCATTCTTAATCACATAAGACATCTTGAAAAAATTAACCTTCTGTTCTTTTTATTTTCTTCTTTGAGCCAAAGTTTAATGCATGGAGCCAACCCATCATTACATTAGGGCCTTATAAGAGCCATTTGCAAATATGAGTTAGCTATGATCACACAAAGAAACACAAACACCAAATTTCTCAAAAACCCTAAGCCCAAAAGCTCTGTGAAACTTAAGTTTATAGAATACCAACCCCATTCCTCGACCAAAAAACCTAGTAAGAAGTCTGCTAACCTTGGTGATTCAGTGTGGAAGGATATGCTAATGGTTACACCTGAAAAAAGAAAGGATGTTTCTATGTACCTGGAGGATAAAAAGAAGAGGAAACTGATTATTCATGAACTAGGGGAAGAGGAAGACATGATCACTATTCTTGATGAAAATGAGACGGAATGCTCAAATCTTGTTAGTAGAAGGTCTAAGAGACTAGCTATGGTGGCTTCGAAGGGGCAAGAAAGTAGTAAGAGATTGCAGAGAGCAAAGGAGAAGAGTACCCATAGCCAGCAGGAAAGCAAGGATAAGAAAGATTCACAGAGCCTAGAGGAAAAGAGTACCCACAACCCATAGGAAAGCAAAGATAAGAATGTGAGGGAGGATAATGATTCTTCCACAAAGGAGATCCCTGATAGCCTGGGTAGTGATTTGACCGAGGAGGAAGATACGAAGTTAGAAAGTGATGGTGGCAATGGTAAGAATTACAAGGAAGAGGAGCTGTAGTAGGAGGTGGCCCGGGAGGAGGAAGAAGTCAATGGCATGGATAACCAAGAGATGATGGAAGTAAAAGATCAAAAGGAAGAAAATTTTGAGTATGGTGATAAGGAAAGAATTAAAAGATTGGAGGAAAGTCTGCAAGCTTTGGAAAAAGGGATGCAAGAGAAGGTCGAGGACAGATTGGAGGAAAAACTGCAAATTTTAGAGAAATAGATGCAAGAGTGGGACAAGGATAGCAGAATCCAAGCTCTAGAAAAGGAAATTAAGAGTTTATGCTTGGTGGTTGATGCTATCATGAAGAGGGCTATAATGGCTATGGTGTTGAGTATGGGTAAAATTAAAAAGCAACAAAATAAAAATGTGATGAGCAAGGGTGTGGATTTTTCTAGGAAGATGGAGCTGAAGGACACAATGGACGACACAGTCGAGGACCTATTGACCACTTGGAAGCTGATTGAGGAAGCATAACTATGGTGCTTCATTTTATTATTCCATTTTCTTTGTTTTGTTTGTTTATTCTAGTGCTTTCTCTAAAGATGTTAAAACTGTTAATGGTTGTTGGTGCCTGAACTTTAATATTTGTAATGATGCTAGTATTCCTGGTTTTAGTATGGAATCTATGTTAGATATTAATAGGTATTATAGATTAAATAGGAATGATGCTACTTGTGATAGGCTGAACTATTTTGATACTTTTGATAGAACTGCTATGTTTGAGCTTAAGGGTATTGATTAAGTTTTTTGCTTATGGGAGGGGGGTTAAGTTTGGTGGGCTTCCTTTTTTGTTGTTTCTTTCCACCTGTTGTTCTATTAATGTTGTACTATCTTGTTCAAGTCAGGGCCCTTTCCCTACTTAACCAATCAAAAAAAATTAAACGGTTATACAAATTTTGAATCTGAAGGATGCACCACACACTATGCTTCACAAACTATTGTTTAAAATATATATATTGAATTTCATAAGTTTTTGAACAAGTTAGGGTGGTCAAACAAATGGCTTTTAATATTTTAAAAAAATCCTACTAGACAATTCATAACTAATTATTTACTTGCAAAAAAATTACAAAAAAATATGTGTCACATCGGGGCATGTGACCTCTACTTATATGGAAAGATTCAAAAAATATATTTTATTTTTTTTCTCAACATTAGGATGGCCAGACAAACACCTGCTTTTTATTTTTTCCTAAAAATTTAGTACTACTACATTGAAATTTCCAATTTTAACCAAATAGATTTATTTTTTTCCAAAATATGACTAATAGCTTAGAAACTACATTCAATTGCTACAAATTTTGTTTTACTTATTTTACAAATTATGTTAATAGCTTATTCAATTTTTTATGTCAAGTTTCCTAACTCTATTTTTTTGAATTTTCATTGCCACTTAAGGGCCTAGTTTGGACCCCCATGATCTTGCACTGACCCATATACTCTATCAACATTATCTTCAACTATGGAATAAATACAAACTTGAAACTGTTGATCTAAATACCTTCAATAAACATCATCAACACCTTAAAACCGCATGATAATATATTGCATAGCGTGGCAATGCAGACCACAAAACTAGTTCAGTGCTATAACACTAAAATTGTACTCTAAGATTGGAACCATGTTTGTTCTAGTCTAACAACCCATTTAGCCACCATTTTGATCATTGCAACTAAGGCTTTAGAAATAATTTTATACGAGGTGTTAATAAATGTAATAGGATTCCATCCAAAGATATAGCCTACATTTTCACCCTTTAGAAGAAGCTTGATTAAGCCTTTATTAATATTAGGTCCTAATGAGCCTTGTTTCAAAGCTTCCAAGTATACAAGGTAAAAATATTTTTGAATATTCTACCACATTGTTTGGTCAAACTCAAATGATAACCCATTAATCCATATAATTTTATTAGGAGGGATTAAAAATATAACATGCTCTAATTCTTCAATAGAAATATATCAATTTAGAAATTGAATATATTCATGATCAACATTTTTTGGAATGTAATCTTTCATAATATCTTCCAATATTAATTAAGCATCTAGCTAATGGGGGTCCTCTCTAAAAAGCCTCTCATAAAAATTATGAAACATAGATTTAATTTCTTCCAGTTTTGTATAAACCTATCCAACCTCATCTTGAATTGTACCAATGTACTCTTCCGTATGTTAATAATTTAAGTAATTGAAGAATTATTTAGAACCTTTATTTCCCTCCTTAATCCAATGTAATCTATCCCTATTTTTGGCCATTTGTCATCTATACATATCAATTTTTAAGGTTGATCTTTGATAACAACTATAGATGTTTTAATAGTAATATCAGTAGGGTTTGAATTAATAAGATTTATATTGAACTCTATTTTTCATTGAAGAGATTTTTCTTTATATTTTCTTTTAGACTATGCCAATTATTTACCAAATGATCATAAAAAAATAACACATTGAGAAATAGCATCATGCCACCATTCCTCTATAAGATTCCCCTTCATTTAGTTTTAGAATGAAGTTCCAATTTCCAACCAATGTAGCAACACAAGAAGGAATTTTAAAATGTGAAGTATTAAGCTTGAAGGGAATCTTATAATCCACTCCCTTGAAATAAAATAGAGGATAGGAAAATTATCTAAGAGAAGTAGAGTAATCAAATTTCACACAAATCTCAATAGGATATTGAAATAGTTGTGAGTTGGAATGGATATAAAACCTATCAAGCCTACTAAGTTTTCTATAAAATCCATATTTTCAATTAGTCCAAATGTACCAATTATGGTTATGGCTAGAAATTTTTTAATGAATATGATCTATAAGCCCCATAGAATTTTGGTAAGAAAAAATATTTAACAAATTATTCATTGCTTGACTTTACATGATTAAACTAGTTGCAATGTATGATGTTACACCATATTAGAATCAACTCCTATAACCCAATAATAATGAGGAAGATTCTTTTCCATCCATTCCCATAATTCACATATCTCTTTCATGATGTTCGTAGCATAAAATAATATAAACCAATGGGTTGTCCATTGATAAAGTGCACATCCCATTTGTAATTATGTGAACCTATTCTTTCCCTTTATCAATTGAAAACTTGTTAACACAAGGAGCTAAACCAATAACAACCCCCCTTCCTTCTATATATGATGTATAAAAAAATTATTCATCTTTCCAATCAATTGATGGAGAAGAACCAAGTTGGGAACCATTAAATTTAACTTCTTGAATAAATACAATATTAGGTTTCTATTTGACTATATCCTCCTTAACCTAATATTAATGATAAGGGAGAGAAATCCCTCTAAAATTCCAAGAAATAATTTTATAATTCATGATTAAGAAGAATTGGGAAGATCCTTCTCTTATGAAAAACATAAAAAATGAGTAGCAATTGTAATAGATTTCTCAAAATGTCTATTATATTTTACAACAAGAAGATGAGATCTTGATCTTTGTTTCATTCTTGTTGATTGAGCTCCTTATCTCATATATGGTAATGGACATCTTTGTCTCATAGGAGGTGGTGGAGAAGAAAAATCAATACTTCTCATATTATGATGAGATATTGATGTTGGGTAGCTATGTGAAGATGTATGTCCATTTTTTGAATCAAAAGGCCTCAAAGTTACTTTCCTCTTCCTAAACATCCTCCAACCATCCATCACAATAACATCTTTATAAGGGGATTTACCTTTATTATTAATTTTCTCATCTCAAATGCCTTGTTTCAACTAAGAGCCTATTGTAGGCATAACAATAGGTTGACATGGATTTTGCATATTTTGTGTACTAGAGGAATCAACCACTTGGGACCAAATGTATTTTCTTGTCCTGATTGGATAGTCTCTAATAAAATGGCCTTCTTGACTATAAAAGAGCACATATTTTTTTTAGAAATACTAATGGTGGATAAAGCTTAAACCATAGACCTATTAATTTGATATTTTTTTATAATTATTTATATAGATCAAATTCAATACCTAATTAGATCAAAGTTTCCTCATATTTATAAGTTATAGTAGAAAATGAAATTATTGTGTCAATAATATAATATAATTATGGGTTACTTTTAGGGGCATATCACCAATTTTTAATCACCAACACTAATTTTACTTATAATCTAATGGTTGGGGTTGTATTTTATGGGTTAAAATGTACCCATGGGGCTCCAATGCTCATCAAACCTAGAATTGTATTTAGATTATTGAAGATTTATAATCTATTCATTTGGGCTAAATTTCAACAGTCAAAATATACCCACAGAACTCCAATGCTCATGGAGCATAAAACTACATTTGGGCCCTATGAACATTGGAGCTCTACTGGTACATTGTTGCCACAAAATATAACTCAAATTGTTAAATTGTAAATAAAATCAACGGTGATGAATTTTTTTTAGGGTTGATAAAAAATATTTAATGTTTTATTTAAAACATTAATGAATTAAGGAATTATAGATATGAGTATTACACCTTAAGCTATTTAATCATTACCACCCTCAAGTCCTTAATCTTTGATAGGAATTTTTTTTTAGAAAAAAAATATTTGTCATGGTAATTAATGCATTTTCTTATTTTTCATCAACATTTGGCAATATTTTTTACAAATTTCTAAGCATTTAAAAAAATCATTATCAATTTAAATTAATATTTTTTTTGAAAGAAATTGATTTGCCAAGTTTTAATATCTTTTTTCGGGGGGGGTTCTTAATGTTATCACTACTCAAAACTAAATAAAAATAGCACACTATTCAAAAATATAAAGTTAGATTATATAGAAGTTTGCATCTTTGTCTTTATATAGTTGATTACAACAATATGAGGTAGCATACATCTAAACTACAAGTTATCTTCAACTGAGTAGCCATGTGTCAGGGAATCCAATCCATCAAAGTCATCCAGGAATATAGCCCAAACATGCCTCCAAAGGTTTGAGCATTGGTGGATGGCTTGGATAACACATACCATCATCCTCACCAATTTTGCTTGACCAATTGAACTACAACCTCAAAGAGATAATCAAGCATCTCTACCATTGTTTCTCAAACAAGCATGATGAATGTGGCATGTTTTTTTCTCACCATTCTTTACTACTTTGAAATTTAGAACAACAATGGTAACAACACTATTATGGAACAAAAGTCGATATGGTAGAATTTAGAACACAAGCATATGCCCCTAGCCTTAATACAAGGTTGCTCAGCTAAAAGTTGGGAAAAAAAAGGCATCAGATGTTCTAATCATAATCTAAAGAATGGAAATTTGAAAGAATGGAATGAACTAAGTTTAGAATTTAATCTCACTCAAAGAAACTAGAGAACATACACTATATTAAAAGAGGCTTACAAAAAAATTCAACTTCTTGTTGAATTCAAGATCGACAACCATCAATAATAAGAATTTCAGTGGCAGGATGGTAGCTCCCTAATGAAAATAAATGTTAAAACAATTTATAACATGCTAATTGAACAAATTGACATAACTAAACATCTTAATAAAGTTTGGGGAACCAATCTAAGCAATAGTCAATGGGAAAAAATATTTAAGAAGAACTAGATAAATAAATTGGAACAAAAAAAAAGCCTACTTTGGATGGTTGTTGATACTGCAAAAGCTACCAATCAAAATTGAGCAAAATGATATTGATATTTGCAATCTTTGTAGGGTACCTAAAATAGTCTAACATATTTTCTTTGATTGCATATATGCTAAATAAATATGGAATCTTTTATGAAATAATCAGAACATATGGGGGAATAATGGTGAAATCTTTCTTGGGAAAATCCTTTTTGAAAGTGATAATAAGATGGAAAAGAACCTTTTTGTGTTTTGGTTGTGCCCTTCCACTGAAATCATATGGGCTATTTGAAAAGCTTGGAATGGTGATAGGTTTAAGGGTCATAGGAGGGTGCTTACTGATTCTTGTAAGAGACTCACATTATACAATGTTGTTATGCAAGTTGAAACATAGAAAAAGAGGTCCACCATCAATAGGGTATCAATGATGAACCTAATTTTCATTAGGGGTGTGTTTCATTCAATTATGAGGGAAAAAATGCCTAAATAACAATTAGAAACTAATCCTAACTATTATAGCAAAAACAAGGGGAGTTTTGAGAGGCTAGAATGATGTGTACCTTGCTACAAGAAGGTTGTTTTTAGGCCACAAGGGACTCATTCTCCTTTAGTGGAAAATGGGTCCCTGTGAAGGTTTTGAAAACTAACTTTTGGGTTTGATTCCTCTCAGTTTGCACTCCTAGATCCTAGGTTTTTGTTGCTTTAGGCCTCACTGAGGACTCATTTTCCTTTAGTGGTGAATGGGTCTTTTCAGGGTTTTGGAAAACTAATTTTTGGGTTCTTTTCTTCAAGATCTGCTCTCTCAACTTCCTGATTTTCAGCTCCCAAAATTCTGAAATAGATTCTACAGATTCATTTTCGTGTTCTTGCAATGTGGATGACAACTTTGCAACTTGACAACTTTGAAAATTTTGCTCCAATATTGTTCTCCACTTGATATTTGACCTATGAACCTGCAAACACACATTCAAGAGGAGAAAAACGTGTTGATTGTTAGTGAATAGGTTTTTTCCTAAGTCAAACCCCTTTTAGGTAATTAGAGCAAATGATGAAATAATGAAATAAAGACATGAAACATGAAATATGAAATGATGATACATTGGAAGTTGCCTTGGAGTATAAATTTGCAAACTAACATGAAGTGGCTAAGAAGAATGAAGATCTTGATCTCAAATAAGATAATGAACAATGCTTGCAAGTAGATCCTCAATGCTACATCAACAATCTTAGCTCAACAACATGTTTGAATGCACTATGCCTTTGACATGATGAAATGACCTCGACTTGCTACTATAAACTTCACTAATCTGCCTTTGAATTCCTTTAAATGCTCTTGTGAACTCTTTTGCAAGTGCTCTTGTAAAGTATTAGGATTCTCTCTTGAAAGTCTTAGATGAAACTATGCGAATTAACCTTATATTTATACTAAATCTAAGAATTAACCCCAAAATTCAAATAATCCAAGCTGACCTCGGATCTAGGATTAAAAATCATTATGATCCTACCAAAATTAAATTCAAAAATGGGTGTCCTATGTGAGGAGGACCCATTCACCACTAAAGGCTAATTGGTCCTAGGACAACTTTCTAGGACCATGCTTCGAGGGGGGGATGAAATAACATCAAAAACCCACGTCAAAAATGCAAAGAAAGGGGTGTAGTATGTGGAGAGGACCCATTCGCCACTAAAGGTGAATGGGTCCTGGCACCATTTTCTAGGACCTTGAATTTTCCAAATTAAATGTCATGCAATATCATTATCGAGTGTCGAGATAGATCCTTCAGAAAGTGTCATTAATAAGGCTTAAATTTGAATTAAAGGGGCTAATTAAGCTCAATTAACCACAATTAATTAATAAAACCCTAGATAAGTGTGAAAGTGTAATACAACACTTTACAACACCCTAAATAAGGTACAAATTAAGTACATTTTGGTTAAAATGACCCTAAACTTAATGTGAATGCGTACAACACATTACACCACCAAATCAAGGAATAATTAGGTTAATTTTATGTCAATTATTCCCAAATTAAGTGTGAAAAAGGGTTACATTTTTCTACACTACACAAGTATATATAACAATTGAAATTTCAAAAGAGAAGTTTTGTAGGTTTTTAGAGAACAAGACAGTGGACATTGATATTCAAGAGGAAAAGTATAGACATACCTGGCAGGATGGGCATCCAAGGGTGGAGATATTTCTAAGAGAACTCCAAGAGTTTTAGAAAGAGTTAACAAGTGAAGGAAAGAATAATGTAGGAGGGACAGTTAACAACAACTCCAGGAAAGAGGGAATCACTGCAACTGAGCATGAAGCGGCATAAATCCTAGTGAACATGAAAGCTATAGCTAAGGAAAGTAGGTTCAAGGGGAATAACAATGGATGGTGATAAAGATATGGTATACTTGGCAATATAGTTATAGATAACCTTGCTAAATGATGTATATAAGTCGCAAGTTAGTCCCCTATATATGATGTAATTTTTAATTTTGTAACTATGATGTAAATGCCCATGTTGTAGCATTGTAAAAGGTAGTAATCTACTGTAAACTGGAAAATATCCTGGTAGAAGGATGATGTTGAACTATAGCATACTTGATATGTAAGCTCTATTTTGCTTCTTCATCTATATTTAATATAAAGAAAAAAACACTTTAATCTTGCTCCTTACTAATTGTTAAGGACTAGAAATATTTAAAAAAAACTTGAAACTAATTATTTTTTCAAAATAAACTCAAAGCCATTGATTTTTTGTGGTGAATATTTGCCAATTGGCTAATAGTTGAAATTGGGGATTCAAACTTTAACTAGTAAGATGAGCTAAATTAATATATTTTTATAAAATTTTATTTTAGTCTTTGATCAAATCACTAAAAAAAATATTATTAAACTCTTAAATTCAAAAAATTGTCATAATATTCAATATCTAACACCCCTCCATTTTGGGCTCTTTTGTTCGGCACTGTTTTCTTTGTTATGTTGTTTTTGTTTATGCTACGACTTTGGAACTTGGTTACTATTTGATCCAACTATTAAGCGATGCATATGTAATATTTTAATGTGATGGTATTTTACTCTGATGTTATCTTTATGGCATGTTTTGGAATAATTTAGCAGATATTTGATTTAATGATGTTTTATGCTTTGATCATATCATTGATGTTAGAATCGTCAGTTAGTAATACTGTATTGGTGAAGGGGATGGGATTGTACCACTCGCTTGTGAGCACCCTATGATTCCGAGATTTCTGCTTCACGGTGTCTTATTATATATATAGATTTTCACGTTCGATATGCTCTTTGCTCGTAGGTTGACAGGTACAGGACATCGACTCCACCTAACTTCACAAGTTTGAGTGTTTCCATTGACCAATGGTTATCGATTGGGAGATAGTAGCTAGGTTTTTCGTTCCAAGTTGTCATCCTAGTCATAGTTTGTCGTCGGGTTTAGCGGTTTTGATTTGGTTCTTTCCTCCTTGGTTAACTATTTCATTTCATATTTTAAAACCTATTAAATGGTGGGTATGGTTAAAATGATGATTTAACATATCTAGTTTCAAGGTTGAAATGTTATTTATTTCATGGATTAATTTGATTTAATTAATAAAATAATTTTTAGTTATTGACTAACTAGGCAAATGGTGATAAATTAAATGAAATAGTTGTTTTGCCATTATTGTATACTAAGATTAAAATTTAAAATGAAAATGGAAATCATGTTGGATATTTAAAGTTAAATTAAAATAAAAATGGAAATGTATTTAAATTTCACTTTTTGAAATTTTGGATAAAATATATTCTTTGCAACTTTGAGATTTTTGGTTTTAAATGAAATTTTGAAATGCATGAAATATCATTTTGAAAGTACATTGTTTTAAAAATTAAAAAATGGAAATATCCTCCAAATGTTCAATAAATTTAATGGGTGGGATATTTTAGGGGTTTGACCAAAAATTTGAGGAAAGCTCTTTGCAAGGAAATGCAATTTCATTTTTCTTTCAATTTTTGAATTTTGGTGGAGAGTTTGGTTGTGGGTGGATTTCGATTTTGAAGAAGAGATTTGAAATCACCATTGTTAAAGTCTTCAAGCTTTGGGAGAAAACACCAGGTTCTTTATTTATGTTTTCATTTTGAAATAAGTTTCAAATTTCATTATGTTGTTTGAAAATCTTTTAAATGCTATTTAGATTCCATAAAAAACCCATGTGAAATGAATTAAAATCTTGCAAATTGTTGTTGGATTTAGGAAAGAAAACCAAAACAACAATCAAACAATGGGAAAAATTGAAGGAAAACCCAGAAAATCTTCATTTCAAACTGAAATTTAAACCATTTGTTGAGTTGTCATTTTACTAATTTATTTTGCAAAAATTATGACTGTTCATTTGCACAATTTGACTCGAAATGAAAATGAAAACTTTGGGTATATATTTATTATATACATACAGTTATAATTTATAAATATGTATTTTTTTGTTTTGGTTTTTTTGGAAAATTTTTGGGTTTTAAAAAAAAAGATAAATTTTATACAAGTATAGGGGACTGCCCTATTTTTCTTCCATTTTGAAAAGTTTTTATATGAAAAAAAAAGTTTTAATATTAAAAAATGGGAGTGGAGAGGGAGGGTCGTAGCCCTGTCCCCCCCCACAACCCATTGGAGGGATGCTCCCACATCACCCCCCACATGGGAGGCGCTATGTGGAGTAGCGCAGCTGCCCATGGGCAGTGGCGCTTCCCACACAGCAACCACCATGTGGGGGTGGCTACGTTGGCAGCACCTCTCCCATATGGGAGGGGTCGTGGCCAACTAAAATCTAAAGTTTATGTTTTTATTTTATTTTTATTTGTTTTAAAATTAAAAATTAAAATATATTTTTATATTATTTTATATTATTTTATATATAGATATATATATTATATATATAAAAAAAATTAATAATTAAATAATTTTATTTTTAATCAAATATTTATATACATTATGTATTTTTAAATAAATTAATTAGCTGAATTTAAAGCAGTTATATTTAAATGATAATGATATATTTAAATATATCGATATAGTTGTATATACATTAAATATACACTTATATATATATTTAATATATGTGGGAACTTAAGCTTAGTTAAATTTATGTTGATTATTTCTAGTATAATTGAAATAAAGATTGTTATATTTTAATTAAATGATTTATTTAGTTAAAAGACTATATTTAATCAGCTAGTATGATCGAGCAAAGAAAATTAAATGCTTAGCTTTGAAATCCATAATGTTTATCAACATGATTGGATTTCCCTCTCGAGTATGTACAAAGGAAATGAATTATTTAATTTATACCATGCACTATGATGATTGAGTGAATTGGATTTACGAAATCCTAATATTAGTTATATTTCTTTAAAGAATTACCTGAAATGCTTCCTTATGATGTGTGGCATTCATTCTTGGGGTGGGGCAATTGAGTCAGTGTATATGTAAGTCTTCCATATGGTTGTTTCAATTTTGGTGTGGGTTGTCATTATGATAGTCAACCTTTGTTTTGCTGTGGGAAGTGTGTATAGTTGCACCATGTTGTTTCACCCGGTTTTCACGAACGGGGATGGTTTGTGCCTCCTTGGGAATAGGAGAGGGTTATGTGGTTTGTGCCTCCTTTGGAAGGAGTGGGGTTTGTATTTTGTTTTCCTCCAGTGTTTGGAGTGAGTTTCCTTTGTTCGTTGCCTCCTTGGAATTGGAGAGGTCATCTTATCTAGTTTACCCATTGGATTGTGGTTTTGTACCGTGGTTGTGTTGTCGATAGGAGAGTGGCTCTTTGTGGGGGTCTGACACATAAAGGGGTGCCAGGGTAACTCACCTAGGGTTTAATCAAGTGATAATTTAAAAGAATCAATGGGGAACTTTCACATTAATAAAGATAATGAATGCCTCTCTCATGAAGCATGTGTTTCTTAAGGCTCGAGATGAGACGAGACACATAGTTTTGCATGAGGGTCCAGTGGCCGGTAGAGGCAAGCCAGGGTAACCCAAGATGGGGGTCTGGTAGCCTAGGAAGGTTGAGCTAGGGTAACTCATAGCAATTTATGTATGACACTCTTCCTACGTCAGCAGTCAGTCATTTATTGTGTGGTGTACAGATGATGTACATGATCTTTATTCTCTGGAAGCATTATAACCATTGTGTTAGGTGTTTTGTTATTTGTATTTGTTTCAGTTTGGCTGTGTATTAGCCTGTGTCTAGAGGTAGATGGTCTTGTGATGGATTCCTTGTTACTATCTCCTAGCATGGGGAGTGAGCGTTCGGGTATCACATGGTTGGGTGGAACGTGCACCTTAATCCGTTGGGTCATCTTCTTATTCGTGTGGACAAGATTTCCAGTTGGAGAGCTCATGGGTTCTAGTGTCTTCCATGCTTAATTCATTCAGTTGATCTTATATTTTATTACCCCTCATTTGTTATCGAGGTGGAATTTGTAATATGTAATCATGCTTATCGGATTTATCTCATTCGAGGAATGAGTGTTGTAATCATGTTGTAAATTATATTATTGAAATCATGTGGTACTTCATATTCTTTGATGTAAATTATCATGTATGGAATGTATGTGTTCTGAATTGTTTAAGTAATTAAATGTTATGGTTATAATTCATGTTTCTTGTTTGGGTTTAAGTAACTCAGTCTCGTAACCTTAGGGGTTGTTGGCATTGTATAGTGAACTTTCATGCTTTTGTGCTTTAAAAAAAATAAAAAATTCATTGCGTTTGCATTGTTAATTGCAACTTCCCTTAGGGTTGCGTGGCGGGGGCATTACACATGGTATTAGAGCCGAATTTTAAACACTGGGTGCTTTGGGATAATGTGGACCCATTAAGTTGTTAGCTACATAGGATTTTTTGTTTTGTTTATGTACCTTGTCTTATGTTGTGGTGTGTATCTTTACAAGATCATGCCAGCTAGGCGAGGTCGTAGAGGTCATGGTTGTGTAGGCAGTCGGGGAGGTAATTATTAGGATACACCTCCCATTGTTCCTCATGTTTCTAATCATGAGGAGCATCAGGCTTCTCAGTTTGTGCTAGAGGTTGGTATTCAGCATCAAGATCCACCAGGGATCAGGAATGCTCAGTTGCGTCACTTGCTTGAGGAGAACCTTGCTCATATGGGCCCGAGGTAGGATAGGGATCAGGAGGTTGTAGGGGAGAGAGATTAGGTTCCAGCTCCATCTGAGGCAGTCATGGCTACTCACATGAGAGATCTCCTTAGAGCTCGTCCACTCACTTTTGATGGTTTGGGCAGTGGATCAGAGGCCGAGACTTGGTTTTTTGATCTAAATAGGTGTTTTGCTATGCATCTGTATGGTAGTAACACCAAGGCTAGGTGTATAATTATGCATTTGAGGGATTTCACATCTACCTGGTGGAGGTTAGAGGAGTAGAAGCTCCATTTGGATATCGGCACTATATCTTGGGAGTTGTTCCTAGAGCGGTTCAAAGCTCGATTCCTTTCTGATCATTGGCGTCAACATTGTGGAGATGAGTTCCATGCCCTATGACAGATGGATATGTTAGTGGAACAGTTTGAGCATCGCTTCTTTGAGCTCAAACAGTTTGCAGGCATAGGTGATGATGAGGGTATGTTGGCCCAGCATTTCATCAGGGGCTTAAATGCCCAGATTAGTGGTGGAGTTCGGGTATTCGAGCCAAAGACCATGGAGGTAGTTGTGGATAAGGCTCATATTGTTGAGGAGAATTTGGCTTTGGTTTTAGGTGGTCAGGCGGGAGTTCAGTTTGGCAGCGCACCTTCTTCTGGTGTTGCATCTTAGAGTGGTCGATCTCAGGCTACAGGCTTTTCTAGAGGGCATCAGTCACCCGCTAAGGGTGAGTAGCAATAGCAGCCTTCACAGTCTAGGTAGCAGAACCCTCAGTCCCAACCTGATAAAAGTTGGAGGAAGAAGAAGAGAGATAGGAGTTGGATGCGAGCTCATCATGATCGTTATGATCAGCCTGCTCAGAGTTCTCAGTCAGCATTTAGTGGAGGTGGTTTTCCACAACCTAGTGGGCCTCTAGCTGTTCAGGGTTTTAGTAGAGGGACAGGATGTTTTTCTTGTGGTCAGCAGGGCCACTTTGCTCGGGAGTGTCCTTAGCAGGGAAATTCTAGTTTTAGTCAGAGGCCGACAGCTTCTGATTTAGTTAGTGTTTAGTTGGTTTTGAGGGAGTTCTATCCCTATTTTGTTTGCAGGCTTCCAAGAGTAAGCCTTACCCTAGGGGGGAGGATGTAACACCCCTCCATTTTGGGCTCTTTTGTTCGGCACTGTTTTCATTGTTATGTTGTTTTTGTTCATGATGTGACTTTGGAACTTGGTTACTATTTGATCGCAACTGTTAAGCGATGCATATGTAATATTTTAATGTGATGGTATTTTACTCTGATGTTATCTTTATGGCATGTTTTGGAATAATTTAGTAGATATTTGATTTAATGATGTTTTATGCTTTGATCATATCATTGATGTTAGAATCTTCAGTTAGTAATATTGTATTGGTGAAGGGGACGGAATTGTACCACTCACTTGCGAGTGCCCTACGATTCTGAGATTTCCACTTTATGGTGTGTCTTATTATATATATAGATTTGCACGTTCGATATGCTCTTTGCTAGCAGGTTGACAGGTAGAGGACATTGACTCCACCTGACTTCACAGGTTTGAGCGTGTCTATTGACCAACAGTTATCAATTGGGAGATAGTAGCTAGGTTTTATGTGCCAAGTCGTCACCCTAGTCATAGTTTGTCATCGAGTTTAGCGGTTTTGATTTGGTTCTTTCCTCCTTGGTTAACTATTTCATTTCATATTTTAAAACCTATTAAATGGTGGGTATGGTTAAAATGATGATTTAACATATCTAGTTTCAAGGTTGAAATGTTATTTATTTCATGGATTAATTTGATTTAATTAATAAAATAATTTTTAGTTATTGATTAACTAGGAAAATGGTGATAAATTAAATGAAATAGTTGTTTTGCCATTATTGTATACTAAGATTAAAATTTAAAATGAAAATGGAAATCATGTTGGATATTTAAAGTTAAATTAAAATAAAAATGGAAATGTGTTTAAATTTCACTTTTTGAAATTTTGGATAAAATATATTCTTTGCAACTTTGAGATTTTTGATTTTAAATTAAATTTTGAAATGCATGAAATGTCATTTTGAAAGTAAATTGTTTTAAAAATTTAAAAATTGAAATATCCTCCAAATGTTCAATAAATTTAGTGGGTGGGATATTTTAGGGGTTTGACCAAAAATTTGGGGAAAGCTCTTTGTAAGGAAATGCAATTTCATTTGTTTTTCAATTTTTGAATTTTGGTGGAGAGTTTGGCTATGGTTGGATTTGGATTTTGAAGAAGAGATTTGAAATCACCATTGTTAAAGTCTTCAAGCTTTGGGAGAAAACACCAAGTTCTTCTTTATTTTTGTTTTCATTTTGAAATAAGTTTCAAATTTCATTATGCTGTTTGAAAATCTTTTAAATGCTATTTAGATTCCATAAAAAACCCATGTGAAATGAATTCAAATCTTGCAAACTGTTGTTGGATTTAGGAAAGAAAACCAAAACAACAATCAAACAATGGGAAAAATTGAAGGAAAACCCAGAAAATCTTCATTTCAAACTAAAATTTAAACCATTTGTTGAGTTGTCATTTTACTAATTTTGTTTGCAAAAATTCTTACTGTTCATTTGCACAATTTGACTGGAAATGAAAATGAAAACTTTGGGTATATATTTATTATATACATACAGTTATAATTTATAAAAAAAAAAATTATTTGTTTTGGTTGTTCTGGGAAAAATTCTGGGTTTTTTAAAAAAAGAGAAAGTTTATACAGGTACAGGGGACTGCCTTGTTTTTCTTCCATTTTCAAAAGATTTTATATGAAAAAAAAAGTTTTAATATTAAAAAATGGGAGTGGAGAGGGAGGGCTGTAGCCCTGTCTCCCCCCCACAACCCATGGGAGGGCTGCTCCCACAGCACCCCCCACATGGGAGTCGTTGTTTGGAGCAGCACCGCTGCCCATAGGCAGCGGTGCTGCCCACACAACAACCCCCATGTGGGGGTGGTTGCGTTGGCAGTGCCTCTCCCATATGGGAGGGGTCGCGGCCAACTAAAATCTAAAGTTTATGTTTTTATTTTATTTTTATTTGTTTTAAAATTAAAAATTAAAATATATTTTTATATTATTTAATATTATTTTATATATAGATATATATATTATATGTATATATATAATATTAATTTAATATTTAAATAATTTTATTTTTAATCAAATATTTATATACATTATGTACTTTTAAATATATTAATTAGTTGAATTTGAAGGAGTTATATTTAAATGATAATGATATATTTAAATATATCGATATAGTTGTATATACATTAAATATACACTTATATATATATTTAATATATGTGGGAACTTAAGCTTAGTTAAATTTATGTTGATTATTTCTAGTATAATTTAAATAAAGATTGTTATATTTTAATTAAATGATTTATTTAGTTAAAAGACTATATTTAATCAGCTAGTATGATCGAGCAAAGAAAATTAAATGATTAGCTTTGAAATCCATAATGTTTATCAACGTGATTGGATTTCCCTCTCGAGTATGTACAAAGGAAATGAATTATTTAATTTATACCATGCACTATGATGATTGAGTGAATTGGATTTACAAAATCCTAATATTAGTTGTTATATTTCTTTAAAGAATTGTCTGAAATGCTTCCTTATGATGTGTGGCATTCATTCTTGGAGTGGGGCAATTGAGTCAGTGTATATGTAAGTCTTCCATATGGTTGTTTCAATTTTTGTATGGGTTGTCATTATGATAGTCAACTTTTTTTTGTCGTGGGAAGTGTGTATAGTTGCACCATGTTGTTTCACCCGGTTTTCACGAACGGGGATAGTTTGTGCCTCCTTGGGAATAGAAGAGGGTTATGTGGTTTGTGCCTCCTTTGGAAGGAGTGGGGTTTGTATTTTTTTTTCCTCCGGTGTTTGGAGTGAGTTTTCTTTTTTTGTTGCCTCCTTGGATTTGGAGAGGTCGTCTTATTTAGTTTACCCATTGGATTGTGGTTTTGTACTGTGGTTGTGTTGTCGATAGGAGAGTGGCTCTTTGTGGGGGTCTAGCACACAAAGGGGTGCCATGGTAACTCACCTAGGGTTTAATCAAGTGATAATTTAAAAGAATCAATGGGGAACTTTCACATTAATAAAGATAATGAATGTCTCTCTCATGAAGCATGTGTTTGTTAAGGCTAGATATGAAACGAGACACATAGTTTTGCATGAGGGTCCGGCGGCCGGTAGAGGCAAGCTAGGGTAACCCAAGATGGGGGTCTGGTAGCCTAGGAAGGTTGAGCTAGGGTAACTCATAGCAATTTATGTATGACACTCTTCCTATGTCAGCAGTCAGTCAGTTATTGTGTGGTGTACAAATGATGTACATGATCTTTGTTCTCTGGAAGCATTATAACCATTGTGTTAGGTGTTTTGGTATTTGTATTTGTTTCAGTTCAGCTGTGTATTAGCCTGTGTCTAGAGGTAGATGGTCTTGTGATGGATTCCTTGTTACTATCTCCTAGCACGGGGGGTGAGCCTTCGGGTATCACATGGTTGGATGGAACGTGCACCTTAAACTGTTGGGTCATCTTCTTATTCATGTGGACAAGATTTCCAGTTGGAGAGCTCGTGGGTTCTAGTATCTTCCATACTTAATTCATTCAATTGATCTTGTATTTTATTACCCCTCATTTTTTATAGAGGTGAAATTTGTAATATGTAATCATGCTTATCGGATTTATCTCATTCAGGGAATGAGTGTTGTAATCATGTTGTAAATTATATTATTGTAATCATGTTGTAAATTATATTATTGAAATCATGTGGTACTTCATATTCTTTGATGTTAATTATCATGTATGGAATGTATGCGTTCTCAACTCTTTAAGTAATTAAATGTTATGGTTATAATTCATGTTTCTTGTTTGGGTTTAAGTAACTCAATCTCGTAACCTTAGGGGTTGTTGGCATTGTATAGTGAACTTTCATGCTTTTGTACTTTAAAAAAAAAAAAAATTATTGCGTTTGTGTTGTTAATTGCAACTTCCCCTAGGGTTGCGTGGTGGGGGCGTTACACAATACCTAATTAAATCAAATTTTCCTAATATTTATAAGTTATAGTAGAAAATGAAATTAATTTGTCAATAATATTATATAATTATGGGTTACTTTAAGTGGCATATCACCAAGTTTTAATCAGCACCATTGATTTTACTTATAATCTAATGGTTGGGGTTGTATTCCATGGGTTAAATGTACCCATGGGGCTCCAATGTTCGATGAGCCTCAGATTGTATTTGGATAATTGAAGATTAAAATCTATTGCTTGGGGCTAAATTTAATGAGTCAAAATATACCCACAAACTCCAATGCTCATGGGCCCTAAAACTACATTTGGATCCTATGAGCATTGGAGCTCTATGGATACATTTGTGGCAACAAAATAGAACTTAAACTGTTAAATTGTAAATAAAATCAATGGTGGTGAATTTTTTTAGGGCTGATCTAAAATATTTAATGTTTGATTTAAAACATTAGTGAATTAAGGAATTATAGATATGAGCATTACATCTTAAACTATTCAATAATTGTCACCCTCAGGTCCTTAATCTTTCATAGGAATTTATTTTTTTAGAAAAGAAATATTTTTCATGGTAATTAATGCATTTGCTTATTTTTTGTCAAGGTTTGACAATTTTTTATACAAATTTCTAGGGATTTTTAAAAAATTGTCAATAAAATTAAGATCTTTTTATCTTTTTTCAAGGGGGTTTCTTGAAGTTATCACTACTCAAAATTAAATATAAATAACACACCATTCAAAAATATAAAATTGGATTATATAGATGTTGCATCTTTGTCTTTATATAGTGGATTACAACAATATGAGGTAGGATACATCTAAACCACAAGTCACCTTCAGCTCAGTAGCCACATGTGAGGGAATCCAACAATCAAAGTCATTGAAAAGTGGAACCTAACCAAAACATGCCTCCAAAAGTTTGAACATTGGTGGATGGTCTCAATATCACATAGCATCATCTTCATCAATTGTGCTCAACCAATTGAACTACAACCCTAAAAAGATAATCAAACTTTAAATAAAAATAAGCATCTCTGACCATTGTTGCTTAAACACCCACGGTGAGTAACGTTTTCTGTCCCGCCATGCTTTACTGCTTTCAAAGGAGAGAGTCTTGTCAAAAGCTGAAGCAAAAGATGAGGCATACACACATCACTTAGAAATGCATCTTATGCTTGCCATTCATCGGATCTCACCAACATCACCATTCTTTAATACTTTGGAGGATTCCAAGAAACCCAAGCGGTGTTCATATCCTCAGTGCTGGTTGATTATGGATTAGAATGAGATGGAGACTCAGAATCTTACTTTCTTTGGATTGTCAATCACGCACACAATCCCAAATTTCGACTTCTTCTTCACGCAGATTAGAGTGGGAAATGGAAAAGCCATGGTGGGTGGGTAAATGATGTTCTGAACGAAGTTGACAGCCTCTAATTTGAATGGCATATTGAACAATTTAAAACAGATATAAAGTTGAGAATCTGCTTTTGATGAGCACTAGAGAAATTTATTTATTTATTTGGTCAAACCTGTAAATGATTGTTCAGATCCCCTCTGATTTTGAATAACATATTAAAATGAGAGGGAAGACAAGAAATTGACATTGGCACAGATATTTCGAGAATCTTTTGGATTTTCAAATATTCAAAAGTAGTAAATTAGAAAGTAAAGTGAAGTGAAGGTGACAAATTTAGGTTCTATGTCTAAGAAGTTTTAGATTTTTAACTTGTTTAGTTTTTTATAAATTATATTTTTATTATATAATTATAAAAATTACATATTTTAATTTACTAATTAATTTTTGGAGAATATAAAAATATATATTTTAATATTTATTATTTATTTTACATTGTTTTGTATATATAATTATATCTTTAAAAGAATTTTAAAGTTTCTTATGTATATTTTAATAAGTTATTTTTAGATTATTTTAATATATCATATTATATCAATATAAAGATTAGATTATATAATCACTCTAAATCAAATTAGCATACTTTTACCTTTTACTCTTAATTCAATTTTAAAGCTTGAATAAGGTACAAAGAGGAAGCAACCACTATTCCATACTATAATATAAAAGTTCCAAAATATTCTTTAGTACAATCATTATTTTTTTGCATCAAATAGCTCTAGATAAATAATTTGTGTGTGCGCTAAAGATTAGTTTTAAATGTAGACAAGATCCTAAGCATCATATGGTATATCAATTTTTAGAGGATTACAATTTTGTAGGACAACTCCATTACAATGATATTCCAAAATTTTAGTTTCTTAGAATTTATATAATGTAGTCTTCTAATCATGGATCTAGTTCCAAAATTTAGATATCAACACTTTGTTATAATAGGTGGGAGCACAATAATGTGTCCCACTATAATGCCGCAAGCTTTCACCCTAAAAATTAACTAAAAAAAAACCAAACAAACTAGCTTTTAGTGTTTGTTATAACACTGAATTTAAATGTACACAAGCTATTATGTCAAGTACAACAACACCCAAACAACATCACCAATCCACCAATTGTGGTGTTACAAAGTAGAAAAATTCACTATTCATTTGACAAAGTCACCATAATGAACATATGAGAGGATGTAGCTTCCTCCGTGATGATGAACAAACACTTTCCCACAACCTTATTCTCTAAAAAAAACATGGAGTAAGATGAGTGTGACACCCACATCATCACCATTACAAGAGGACACAAAAAAATACAAACACAAGGCAAAACCTACTCTACTCTAGTTTAGACTTAATTACTTTAATTGAAAAGGAAATGTAATCCATCTACTCTAGTTTAAATTTCTACTTTAGCAAAAGATGAAACTAGGTCCTCTAACCATTTTACCTACCACAACTAATTATGATAAAAATCATCTAGAATTATATGTATATTTATCACCATTTTCAACATGTGCTAAAATCAAGTATATGATCATAACTTATATGGTTCAAAATATAGTCCAACACAAAACCATTCATAATCATAAATGTAGTATTTCATAATTAAAGAAAACATGCTTTAATATATCATAATTTTAACATATCAAATCTTGTTGACACCCTCATAAGAATAGGTGTTATAATATCGAAAAATGACACCAGATAATTATAAAAACTAAAGGGTCTATCGGGGAAAAACAATAAATTAGGTCCATATATAGGGGAAGTGTTGGGAAAAAAATATCAACAAGAACAAGGACTCGAGCATGAAATAAAAATGGGTACCCATTATGGTTTAGTGCCTTGTCCTAAATGTGTTCTCATTTAGAATGGGTACTTGTTTCATAAAATTATTTATTTTTAAAATATGACTATGTGCTCATTTTATCCCAATAGCAGCAATGACAAGAAAGAATAGGTACCCGCTTCTATACCTCCTACCAACAATATTTTCACCTACCACCTCCTCTCACTAACCTCATAGTTTATAGACCTCTAGGTTAGTCTTTTGGTCTTTTATGTATTTTTGTTGTAGATTTAAAGTTTACATTTAGAAATTAGGGTTTAAAATTTTGGGATTAGAAATAAGGGTATACATCAAATGATTAAAAAATAAATGAAAATATAAATGACTCATAAGACCAATCCCCACAAACATATTAACTAAGACAATTATTAAATTTCTTGTTTCAATAAAATATTTGGAGAAAATCATACTATTATAATATTATAGAGATAATATTATAAATCAATTATTCTAATGTTGTTGGCCTTGATTCCTTCTAATATGAGTCTTGGGAATACCTACAATTCTTTCAATTATACACAAATTTTGGCTTGGACGAAGTCTCCTAATTTCCTCTCCCAGATCTTCTTCTTCTTTTAATACCTTATTAACCTATTAGTATTCCTCACCACTTCTTCTACATCTCTAGGCCAAAGTATTTAACTAGGATATAATGTCTTCCTACTCGGCTTGTATCCAATTCAAATTTGGTTGTGGTACATGGATATCATTATTGCATGGCAAAACCATGGTTGCTCATGAAATAAAATTGTGTATATATATAAGAAACTATTATTATTGATCCCCAACAAAGACTCCAAAAAATTTGTTGGTTAACAGATTGTATATTTCCTAAAATTTTAAATTCCTTACTTTATTGCCCAATCTTGATGCAAAGTACAACCAACAATTCAGTAAACTACTTCTATCTGAGATAGTTTCTCTCAAAATTTTATGAGGTACAACTCCCTCTTCTGATAAATAATAGATATTTTTTAAAATTTTAAAATTAAAAATATGGGTATGCTTTTAACCAAAAAGTAGGAAAGGCATAAAACTAAAATCAAATATTTATAACTCTTCGTCATTAAACATTATTAAATGAATTTTAATCATGAAAGATATTTAGCACACAAACTAATTGCATTCCATGAAATATTTACTGATAAATTCTACCAACCGAAGACAATCCTGAAACTAAAATAGATTCAATAATTCAAAATGATTCTTCATTCACACATAAATTTACAATAACCAAAAGAAGTTGATTATTACACATAGATTATAATATATCTCATTCATTCATTAATCTAATTGTTTCTCATAGACACAAATCTTTTAGTTTCAGTAGTCTCCTATTTATTTCTTCCAAAAATACTCTAAGAGTTCCTTAATAGCATCATATTACATATATTTGATTACAAGTGTAATTGTTTCTTGGAATAACTAAAATAATAATAATTATCTTTAAATCCTTGAGACTTAATGTTCATTACAAAATATATTCAATAAAAACAAATTAAATTTTTGAGGTGGCACATTTTTTATGATTCCCTCTTGCTATGATTGAGCAGCTGGCATGGAAATCCTAGCCTTATACATGTAGAATGCCTTGACTATTGGAGGCATCTCACTATGTTGTGAGATAATTACGTTCTTAGCTCTCAGCTTCCACAAAGCCTTGTTTTCTCTTGCTACATCTATTTTTCCTAAAAATGTCATTGTAAATCCGAGGAATTGAGATAGCAATAGATCAATACCACTTAATCTCATTATATTTTCCACACTAAATTTTTACTCATCATAGAGGCTTTCTATCAATTCCTTAAATTTCTCCTTTAAAATTTCCACATCCACATCATGAGGATTGTTCTCTTTCTAGAGATGAATGTTAATACTTGAAAGGTTCTTTTGGATCTTAGGTTTCATTTGATTACTCTAATGGAGGGGATCTAATACTCCTAAGACTCTAGAATAGGGAAGAGTCTGTAGGGAGTAGATTCACCACAATGATAAAAGCTCAAGTGACAAGGTGTTGGTTTGAGGAGAGACTAAATTATGTTTTTGGGTTTTTTTGTTATTTTATGATACAAGACTTTAGAGGTCAGTGAACAGACCTTAGATGTCTTGAGGAAAAATTGGTAGGCTCTTGGCCATAGAATGAGAGTGCAAACCAAGGACAAAGTACAGCATGTTGGCATCTTTTATAGACCAGAAGCTGAATTTATTGCTAGAAACACTTGGGACCTACTAATAACCTAAATACTCAAGTTTGATGGTTTTAACTAACTAGACGGAATGTTGAAAATGCATGAAGTGTAAAGAAGTACAACAAAAAGAATACTTGAAATAAAAATAAACTAACCACTAAGAAAAATGAAAAGTAGTGAAAGAAAAGGCATTAATTTACGATATGTCCAGCCTCTGGCAAGCTCCTCATGGACTGTAAAACATGTACACATGGAAAGAGGAAAAGTGTTGGGATGCTTTTTGGGGCTTACCTTAGTCAAAATCCTACTTTGGTGTTTCCATCTCCATGGATAGCTAGATAGAAAATGATATAGAAATAGTGATTCATAAATTCACAAGACAAGATGTCGAGTATACAAGATCACAATATGCTAAATGATAACAATGATAATGCTATGAAAATGAAATGATACCCTCCCTCCAATGAGCTTGGTGAAGTTGAGAGGAAGAGTAGCACCTCAAAAACATGAGACAATTGTGCAAGAGTGTGATGTAGAGAGATTGAACTTGCAAGAAAATGGTGTAGAGTTGCAAGAAGAGAGCTAGATTGAAGAGAATGAGAGAAAGGAGTTCAAGAAGTGAGTAGAATGGAGTGGTGTTTCAAGAATCAAATAGAATAAGAAGAAGAGGGAATAAAATGGTTAAATAGGATGCCAAAGAGTAATTTTCGATCATGCTTGCAATTGTAGAGGCATTACACTTCACAAATAGGTGGTAGTGTAACATCCCAACAACCTAGGAATTAGGAATCTTGTTAAGACGTTCACATGGCACGCGGATGTCTACATAATGTGAAAGTATCCCAAACAAAAATTCCCCCACCAACAAAAAATTCCAAGCTATGGGCAGGAATGAAGGCTTAGAAGGAGATTTTGTTGGTGTAATTAATATTTAATTACACTTGTATAACTTTACTTAGGTATTATTTATTTCCTAGGTTAATTAATTCTCATCTTTATCTTTTGAGCTATCTTGTTGCTCAAGATAAGATTAGGCTTATGCATCTTTGCTTTATAAAGCAAATCATTATCATGTAATTATAGACTTCTCGAATAATAATGTTGCACATCTTTTTGTAATAGCTTCTGCTTTTTTTATTTTCTCTTCTATGGAAGGATTATTCTAGTTTGCAAATTTGATCTTGGTTTCTAACATGGTATCAGAGCTTTGATTTGAAGCCCCTTCTTAGATTTTTGAGAAAATCATTGCAGGGTTCATTCAGGATTTCTCGAGGGTATCATGCCTTGAGTTCATCTATTCAGCATTTTGGATCAGATCGGACCTCACCATTGGATTCAGAGCATTGGAAAAAGTCAGGATTGACTTTTGTTTTGCAGATTTTGGCCATTGTTTGCCAGATCTGTGAGGGTTTCAGGCTGGGAGATTTTTTACAAGCTCTGGGGGTAGCCAAATTTTTGGAGCATTTTGGGCACAAACGGAGGTCACCATTGCGTTCACAACGGCCAAAAACCCTAAAAATGCCTTTCGTTTCATCAATTTTGGTGAAGTTGGTCCAGAAGGAAAAAAAAATTGCCTGCGAGGCCATACAACCTCCCTAACACGCAGATCAATGCATGAAAATAAAAAAAATTGAGAAATGTGTCATCTTTGGGAACAACGCCACTGCACCCAATATAAAAGAGCCCCTCCAGCGGGCGGCCACTGGCCTGCCACCGCTGCCGGTGCTCACCGCCCAAGCACCGCTGGTGAGGTCAGCCCCCGTGGGCTTCTACAGCTCCGCCCATGCCACATTGGTGACCGGGGGCCACGGCCAGCTCCCAGCCAGCTCCTAGCACCCGCCGCCGGTCACATTTGGGATCGGGTGCTATGCACCCAGCCCCCAGCCGGATCCTCAGCACAAGCGGCGATCACATGGAGAACCAGGGGCTCCACTCCAAACCCCAGATTGCCTGCCCTTGGTTGCACACAGGACCACAGGTTTATCTTTTTTAGCCCCCTGGGCTACATACAGGCCTTATTGGCCTTTCTAGAGCTATCTTCACGAAATCGAGTGTATTTTTTCCGTACGATGTCTATTTTTTGCAAATGAGATACTATTGTAAAGCGGATTCCGACGCCGATCCAGTGGTACTGGTGTTTTTACCAGATCTTGCTCCAGATTTATTTTTCAGGCCTTTGAACTCAGATGTTGTTGTTTTCACTTCAGAGGGCATATCTTTTGACTCGGTGATCCATTTTTTGTCATTCTTGCGGCGTTGGAAAGCTGATTCAATCCTCTACACAGATCTGATGTCTATTTTATTTTTTTGTTTATGCATATTTGTATGCTCTCCTTTTACAATCATCAGGTTATTGTAATAAATGAACTATGAAAAAGTTCCATTTGGGGGGGTTTCTTGCATAATAAATCTGATTAGAGTGTATTTTTCACTTTGATCACCATATCCATTTTTTTTTATGGAAACTCGTGTGGGTTATCTGGTCTCCTTATTCTTTTGGCCACATTTTTTGCTATAACCTGACAAATGTCAGATTCATTGGTTCACACTTCAGTTGGGAGATTATGTTTCTTGATCCTCATTGATTCACATTCTTCTCAGTTTGAGGGCCATGTTTTTATGGTTATTGTTCTAGAGTCTATTTTTGGTACTCCTTCCCATGGAAAAGTTTCAGTCACATTTTGGCATCGGCATCAAGATACACGGCTTTCTAGATTATGTCATCATCTCATCTACTGTTGCTTCTTAGATTCCAGGGTTGTTCCAGTTTGTGAGTTTTTTAGTGTTCCATGGCATCGAGTCTGCTGTCACATTATCATGATTCCGATTTTGTTTTTAGTGTTAGACAGAAGTATCTTTCCTTGCTTGTTAGATTACAGTTCCAGTGTTCTTCCAGTGCTTCTTGCAGTAGTCATCTCATTATAGGGGGGTTTTATCCCACTAGGTTTGCCTTCTCTACCTCATTCATTGCATTTGTAAATGATTACCTGATCAGGCCTTGTTTCCGGGACTCATCTTTGCATAATAATTTTGCTTCTCCCTAAGTTACACTTATGGGGGGTGTTGGTGTAATTAATATTTAATTACACTTGCATAACTTTACTTAGGTATTATTTATTTCCTAGGTTAATTAATTCTCATCTTTATCTTTTGAGCTATCTTGTTGCTTAGGATAAGATTAGGGTTATGCATCTTTTCTTTTATAAAGAAAATCATTATCATGTAATTATAGAATTCTCGAATATAATAATGTTGCACATCTTTTTGCAATAGCTTCTGCTTTTTTCATTTTCTCTTCTGTGGAAGGATTATTTTGGTTTGCAAATCTGATCTTAATTGTCATCTTTATCTTTTGAGCTATCTTGTTGCTCAAGATAAGATTAGGGTTATGCATCTTTGCTTTTATAAAGCAAATAATTATCATGTAATTATAGAATTCTCGAAAAATAATGTTGCACATCTTTTTGCAATAGCTTCTGCTTTTTTTATTTTCTCTTCTATGGAACGATTATTCTGGTTTGCAAATCTGATCTTGGTTTCTAACATATTTTTAGCATTATTCGCCTATTCAGCTAAAGTGAAGGGTGATATTATGTGAAATTGTATGTGGGTGCAATTTTATGCCATAAAATTTTTCCCCCACTTTAGCAAGCATATGTATCTAAGCATGTGCGAGCTAAAGTAGAAATATATTGAACAGAATATACTAAAAACATAGAGGAAGTAGACCTTCAATATAGTATACCTGACATGAAAGGGACTTTATAAGAATGAAAAGAGGACATTCGATCCTACAAACCCAGCTACAATCTCACTACAAACATGTTACCTCCAAACAAACATATTAGGTGAAAAAGAGAAAATAACAGACATGATAAAAAAATTCATAGATAAGACAAGATAATCTGATCAGATAAAAGATGGTTCTGATAGGTATAGCTAGCATTTCTAGAGACCATAAGATAAGTAGATAGGTTTGTGGCTCTTTCAAACTATGTTGTAGGATAGGCACAAAAAAGACAAGACAAATCTAGTTAGGTTTCCCCCAAGCTAGATGACAAGACATAAGACATCAAGACATATTTATAAAATCTTTTTGAATTTTTTTGTAAATTAAGTAGATATGGTAGCCCCCCATTAGAATGATGTGTGTTACACAAATGAGTGCATGTCATTCTAAGGAGAAGAGAAAGACAAGAAATTTTGTGGTATGCGAAACATAGTGAGATGTATTCGTGTGATGTTTTCATGCGAGGGAAAAAATATAGAAACCACAACATGTCACAAAAGAGAAAAGCAGAGACAAAGAAATCACGATCAGAGGGGGATCTAATTATCCAAGGTTAGAATTACTCATAGATATAGATAGATAATTATAGTATATAATATATAAATATGAATTGTCATCACCCCCCAAATGTATCATAATGAGAAGAAGAGCATATGAAGACAAAGTAAAAGGCATATGAAGACAAAGTAAAAATAAAAACCGGTTCAATATGGAAGAGTCCTAAATGCACCCACCCTTTGCATTGTTCTCGATGTGAAAATCAAGACTTTACAACACATAGAAGAATGATGATAAAAATAAAAGTTTATGATAGATTTTATCTCTTGTATCTAACCACCTATAAGGGT
This sequence comes from Sequoia sempervirens, assembly GCA_007258455.2. Taxonomy (NCBI): domain Eukaryota; kingdom Viridiplantae; phylum Streptophyta; class Pinopsida; order Cupressales; family Cupressaceae; genus Sequoia; species Sequoia sempervirens. Next base: position 582,269,179 of record VDFB02271358.1, on the reverse strand, counting down.
AGAAAGGGTCCTCCAAGAAAGATCAAAAAAAAATATAGACAAGTACGGGGGAACACAAAAAAGCACATAAAACCGATCTAAAGATGTAGAAGAGAGTGTCACTATAATCTGAATGCACCAGCGGGTTGTCCTACTCCCAATCTAGATTATTGTAAGAGGAGGGAGGATGAGCCTATAGAGGAGGGATAGCAAGGGTGGTACCTATCGACTCGCATAGAACAAGGGATAAGGAAGAAGGCCCCTCAAGGTCTTCATCACCAAACTCTTGTGAGACTAAATTCGTCGCTTTTGCAAAGATCAAGGATAGAATCAAGTTGTCCTCTAATTAATTAAACATGCACTTTTCAGGAGTAACACGTGTCAACTGAATAGGAGGAGGATAAAACACTGAAGAGTCACTGCCAACCTCAAGAAGAGGGGTAGTGGCAAACTTCAGGGATGTGGGAGTTGCCTTCATCACAAAGATGGCATAGGCCAGAGCAAAATAAGACTCATTTGTAGTTTCATTTATTTCTTTAATTGTGTCTTAGAGGTGACAACTCTAATTCATGCACCTACCCTTAGATTGATGAAGAGAGGCAATGATTGCTTTAGAGTGATTATAAGCTGACAATAAGTAATTTTTTTTTTTTTTTTTTTGCAAAGAATTGCTACTTGGGGGTAGCTCCCATATTATAAATTTCTACAAAAAATTAAAAGCATAGCCTTGTCACAAGGGGTACGGGACACCAACAACAAAAAGATATGTTGGTTAAAATTCCTACTCATCTAGCATAAAATTTAACCTTAAAAACCCCATAATCTTCCATGACCCAAGATAGGATGTGCATCAAAACACTTCCTTTCAGATTTTTTCCCTGCCTTTGCAGATCTTAATTTCCTTGAAAGTTTGAGTCTAGAAGAAAATGACTTATTTTTCTTTACCTTTGTCCATTCCTATTCAAGCGTACATATGATATTTTTTTCATTGCTATTTTCTTTCTTTGATGAACCTTCAAATGATGAATCAACAAGAACCACCTCAGATTTAGGGGACCATAGGCTTGAATTCTCAATAAATGATTAGATTTTACACCTAGAGAAGGAGGTGTGCCACAAGCCATTGATCCATGAACAAGAGAATATAGAGCCATTAAGGGGGAGGAGCATGGAGAAGAAAAAACCTCATGTGTAGCTTTGGAGAAAGAAAATTTGTCCTTAACTTTCGATGCAATGACATAGTGGCTAGACTCCACCCCAATCCACCAGGTGGGTTGATCGAATGCACCTTTACCTCACTCACCAACTTGTTTCTTGTTGCACTAGGTGGTGCCATGAGAAATAGAGAAGCATTTTCTGCATCTGAATGTGATCTTTTTCAAAATCTGTAGGCTATCACTATCGCTTATTCCCAACCTTTACTAATATTTCAACTGGAAGTCCTTTGGATAAGACAAATTCAACACATAAGTGAGTACAAGTAGAGCTTTAATAATTGATTGTTTCTTTTAAAATGTTGTGGTACTTCCCAAGTCCGTTGGTAATTTCTCTCAAGCACTCAATTTCCAAAACTTATAGAGGTAAATAGGGCATTCTTACTGTACTATAGTAAAATGCATACCCTTGCATTTTCACACTTGTTTGGGCCCGCCTTACTTTATTTATTCCTATTTATGTCTTAACTAGTCCTATTTTGTATCCACAAGCCCTATGAATTATATCTTTTTTCTCGATAATCCCGACATTCTCCAATGGATAAATGATAATTTAATGATTTTGTCTGAGTGTCCTCAATTTTTGGGTCAGGACTAAAACACCACCTAAGGCGTCTTTTTCCCCCAAAGGTCTTGGGACCCTAATTTTGAGGCATCTTAAATGGGCCCCTTTTTTGTTTTTGCTCCCCAAGTTTCATTCCTTGGGACTAAGATGCCACCTAGGGTGTCTTAGGGGTGGCGTCTTAGTCCCCCTTGAGGTATTTTTGGTATTTAATAATTTCAAATTTTGGCTAGATTTAGCCTCCTTTAATTAATGAATTCATATTTCAGCTTGGTGTGATGTAATTTCAGGATATTAAGCATAGATAAGTATAAATACAAGGTTCCTTCCTCTCATTTTCATATAACAAGATAACAAGCAATCTAAGCATCCAAGAATTCAAGTATTCAAGCATTCAAGAGCATTCTATCAAGAATTTGGTGCCATCATCAAGATTCAAACACCATATCAAAGATCTCCTTACATCATGTGTGTTATTGTGCTAACATTTGTGATTTAGGATTTTCATTCAAGCAAGTAATTCAAGTCCATATCCTTCAAGTCTTCCTTTCATTCAAGATCCATATCCATTGCAATCATTCACACACGTTTGCAGAATTTATACCAAGAGTTTGATGAGTTGTAGCATTGCATGTTGTTCATTCATCATTTCCCTTCATTATTCTATTTCATTTCAAGGTTTAATTACCAACAAGGAGTTTCACCAAGGAAAACCCCCATTCACTAATAATCAATAAGTTTTTCCCCTCTTGCATGTTTGTGATTGTAGATTTAGGTTGAAGACTTGAAGATCATTTGAAGTGCAAAGTTGTAAAGTTGCAAAGTTTCATTACAAAGTTATCATCTTCATGGAAACTCACCTACAAGCTAGATCCGAAAGATTCAAAACCTGAGATCAGAAAAGAAGGAAGAGCATACATCAAGCCTCAGGACCACACTCATAGATTTAAAAATTTCCAAATGGGACTAAGACAATAGTAAGGGTTTCTTAGTCCTCCCAAGGGTATTTTTCAAAAATTATTTTAGATCCAGTTTTGACATCCAATGATTCCACATCTTCCCCCAAAAAATAGTAGTGGTACTAACATAGCAATAAGGGTTTCTTAGTCCTCCAGAACATATTTTGGTGGCTTCTTTGCATTTCTAGAATCCTCACAAAATTTCCATACATCCCAGGTACATACATCTCAACTTCCTATTACATTATTTCATCATTTGCATCCTTCATTTAGCTTGCATTATTAGATTTTGTGAGTAGAATGTTTGTTTGTCTTTTCCAAGCATTTGCTTGGTGGTGAACCCCTAAAAGCTTAAAAAACCCCTCCTAGGTCTTCCTTGTTGAGAATTGACTCACCTTGTGAGGTTGATAGTCAATCCAATTAGGATTGCTAGGACATTATTGAATGATAATAGGAGAAAAGTGATATCATATACCACCTTTTTCCCATTAATCATTTTGGTGAACCTGACTCTTTTGAGCATTCATTTTTTGGTTTGGAGTTCATTAAATCCCTAGATATAGGTTGCATTTATTCCTCCATTGCATCTTGCATTAGTGAAATTGCATCTAGGGTTTCTCATATTTAGTGAAAATTACATTTAGGGTTTCTCATATTTGCATTAGTGAAAGTGCATATAGGTTGCATTTTATCTTTCTCGCATCATTTCATTTCATTCAAAAACTGAAAAGTGCATTATTCATAATCTTAATTGCATTTAGAAACATTCTTATTGCATTCAAAATTGAAAAATATCGCATTAACTTTGCATTCAATTGCTTGTTACTAGTTACTTTTTCTTGCATTCATTTGCACATTTTCTTGTTTCTAAACATTAGCATCCTGATTAGGCAATCTGTGAACACTGTAGACAATCCAAAACTTGTTGTTTTTCTAAGAAAAACCTCTACTAGGACTAAAACGTCCTTCCTAGCATCTTACTCCCTCTCAAGGTTTTTGGCTTAGAATCCTCTCTCTACTGTTTGTTTTTTGTTTCAGTCCCTAAAACTTCAAAATTTCACTAGTAGGACTAAAATTCCATTCCTAGCGTCTTAATCCCTAGGTGATCCCATGAAGTTGGTTTACAATTTCTAGGAGATTCTGATTTTTGCTAAAATCACATATTTTTAGAAAATATAATGATTTAAGCCTTTAAAAGTTCCATCTAAAGCATTCCAATTAAAGAGGGTTTGATCAAACTATCTTAGATCAAACCCCTTGGATAGAACCTGATAGTTTTAAACCATACCTATAACGGAGTCTCCTTTACACCTATTAATATGCTAATAAAAAACCACTTTTGATTTACCTTTTGAGGGATCAAATGAATTCACTTAAAATTTATTTTTTCTAAGTATGTAGTCCTTATTATAAGCTTCCCAAAAAGTATAATTTTAAATAAATTTAATTTTATTATTATATTTATTTTTTTATTTTTGTGAATGTAGTTTTTTCACCGAAAATCAAGCTCTTTGTTCTGCACATGTGGAAAAATAGAATATTATCAAAAAAAGAATTGAAAAATATGAATGCACCAAATATTGAAGTCCTTGATCCAACAATAAAAAATGAATGTTGATGCATACAAAAAAATTTGTGTTATATAGTCTACCTATGTCTAAATTATCATTCATGGAAAAAAAAGTTGTGTTATACGGTGAGTGTCACTCCTTACAAATGGTATTTACTGAAAAAACTAGTTTTCGAAGGAGATGGAAAAAGAATTGCAATCTAATTCAAAAAAAATTAAAAAATATATATTTAGAATCTATAGACAAAATGTCATAAATCACTAGTTTGCATCATCTTCAAATTCATCACGCTTTAGCCGCTATAGGTGCCCAAAAGTGATGATTTAGTTAGAAAAAATCAGTTCAATGTCCAGTTTGGCCAAAAATTGTAAACCAATATTGTGGGATCACCCACTATTTACTTTCACTTTCTAGTTTTCAGGATCTGAAATTTCTTTTATGTGCTTAGATATTTGTTGCTTTCAGTTTTGTGTTTCAGTTTGTAGAATTGTTGTCTCAATTTCTTTCATTTCAAGTGTATTTGTTTAATCTTGGATCATGGATATGTGCTTTGGAAAGATTTATGTCCTTGAAATCTTTGGTAGATGTGTCAAATTGTGCCTTTAGTAATGACCCTAATGAAATTGTACTTGCTCATGCTCACACAACTCCTAATGCATGTCCTCCTCATGATGTTGACATCATTGGAGAAGATGATGACAACATGAAAATGTTCCTAAATGATTTCCTTGACAACCTTGAAGCCAATGCATCCTTTTATCCATCCATGAAACAACCAAATACCCCTACAATACCACCTCTTGAGATACATTTGGTTACTTACATCCTGAAACACAAGCTAAACCTAAGTTCCCTACAAAAGGTGAACCTAGTTCCTCCACACAAGTACATGCTCAACCATTTTATGACAACAAAGTAAAAAACACTCTAATCAATCTAGAAGAAACATATGGAAAAGGATTCACAATCTTAAGTAAAAAGGGATGTGATACAACAAGTGAAAATAACATTCACCAAGTCCTAGAACAACTATCAACTAATGAAAACATAATAGGGTTAGGATATCAGATCCCCCTCGCAACATATGACCTCCTCATGAATACCTAAGACTTCGTAGTGATGGTACAATGATCTTTGATTCTCCCCCTAATATGAATGTCCTTCTTCCTAAAGAACAACCAATGATTCATAGCAATAACAAGGGTGATAGGACCACCCTAGGTCCTCTTCCTCAACCTTCAAGTCGAGAAATTGGTGAATCTAGCAAGCATAAAAGGCCTTATAAGTTACAAAAACTAAATTTTCCTTGTCTGCCACCTAAAAGTGAAAGGAAATTACAATTTCTTTTGAACAGAGAACTAATAACATTACCACCTATGAATATATTAGTACTATATCCTAAAGATGCAAAAGTCTTGTGCATTGCATGTATCATCGAACTCTTGGAAACAATAGCAATGAGTGTCATGAATTCTAGTTAGTATTGAAAAATTTTCACTTTGATGGCAATGATTGCCATTGTGTGATTGCCTATCTTAATCTTATTTCACCTCTTATCATGTAATAGTTGTAGAATATTCTATTATCATTATTACATGATCTTTTTCATCACCTACATCAACTCATTCTTGTCTTCCACATAGTGGGGGCAAGAATTTGTTAGCCTTGTCCTAGTAAGTCATTTTTTGTTGTACCTTAGGTCCGTCATCTCCCTTTCGCTTATACAGACTGAGATTGGGAGGTGGAGGGTGATCCCACAAAGCTGGTTTACAATTTTTGGGAGATTATGATTTTTGCTGAAATCACATATTTTTAGAAAATATAATGATTTAAGCTTTTAAAAGTTCCATTTAAAGCATTCCATTGAAGAGGGTTTGATCAAACTACCTTAGATCAAACCCCCTTGGATAGAACCCCACTAGTTTTAAACTATACCTATAACAGAGTCTCCTTTACACCTATCAAAATGCTAATAAAAAACCACTTTTTATTTACATTTTGGGGGATCAAATGAATTCATTTAAAATAAAATAAAATTTGTAAGTCTGTAGTCCTTATTATAAGCTTCCCAAAAAGAATAATTTTAAATAAATTTTATTTTATTATTATATTTATTTTTTATTTCTTGTTAATGTAGGTTTTTCACCAAAAATCAAGCTCTTTATTCTGCACATGTGGAAAAATAGAAGATTATCAAAAAAATTAAAAATTAAAAATAGTTGTGCACCTGATATTGAAGTCCTTGATCCAAAAAAAAAAGAATTTTGATACATACAAAAAAAATTGTGTTATACGGTCCACCCATGTCTGAATTGTAATTGGTTTGACTTCGAAACTTGATTAAGGAAAAAGTATTCAATAAAACACTATGAAACCAATTGGAAGCACTAGATATCATAGTTAAAAATTTAAATTCAAAAAAAATAGAATTTTATCCCTCATGGAAAAAAAATTATTTGTTATACGGTGAGTGTCACTCCTTAAAAATGGTGTTTACTGAAAAAAACTAGTTTTTGAAGGAGATTGAAAAAGAGGTTCAATTTGATTCCAAATTTTTTGAAAAAAATATATTTAGAATCTATAGAAAAAATTTCACAAATCACTAGTTTTCATCATCTTCAAATTCCCCACTGTTTCCCTGCTATAGGTACCCAAAAGTGAATATTTAGATAGAAAAAATCAGTTTAGTGTCTAGTTTGGCCAAAAATTGTAAATCAGTATTGTGGGATCACCCTGGATGACCTGCTTTAGGTTGACTCACCTATTCCTTACTAGTCTTTTGCATTCTTTCATTTTCCTTTGTGTGATTTCATGTGTGTAATGTGATCCCCCGTGATGTATTGTTTGATGTTTCTCTCTCTCTATGTGCATTCCTCTATTTGTACTTTCATTCTTCTATATGTTGTATACTTTTTCCTTTTCATTGATCTGTTATCTTTGCTTTTCATTTTCATTTTTGTCTTGTGTTTTCCTTATGGGGATGATGCAATATGTCGAGACACCCTATGTCTCGTCCATGTTGACCCAAAAAAAAATTCTTTTTTTTTTCTCTCTTTGTATCATTCTTCTAGTTCTATGTATATTTGGGGAATGATGATAGTTCCAAGCTCTCTAATATCATTGCAGAAAGAAAAAAATTATTGACCCTTAATGCATAGATCCCTTATGTGTTTCTAGGGGGCAACCCTCTTTTCCTTTTTATATTTTGGCTACTTTAAAGTAATTTCTCATAGCATGGTGTTAGCAATTTCTTTAAAGTGGGGGCATACATTGGCATCATTTTGGCATGATTTCAGTTGCATTTTTTCATGTTCCTTGATGTGATTTCCTTATTTCATGTGATGTGTTTTTCTCTTTGTGGTGACATTGCGAGTAATGTCCTTAAAGAGCTTGATCTATCTTAGCATATTGCATTCCTCTTAGTGGTGATGTGATGCACTACATTCCCTAAGTTGTGAATCTTTTATCATTTGATTGGTCCCCTCTTGGAGACATTAGGAATAATGTCCCCTAAGATAAGACCTCACATGAACTAAAAAAAATCCCTTTGAACATCCCTCTTTTTTGTTGCATTTTCCTTTTTGTACTTTATTAAATTCATGGAGGTATGGCTTTGATATGGTTCCTTGGGGATCACCAAGTGAACACCTAGCTTCACTAGCCCTTGTGAGTGTGCATTTTTGTACCTTATTAAAGTCATGGAGGTATGGCTTTGATATGTTCCCTTGGGGCTCACCTAGTGAACAACTAGCTTCACTAGCCCTTGTGAGAATGTATTTTTGTACCTTATTAAATTCATGGAGGTATGGCTTTGATATGGTCCCCTAGGGCTCACCTAGTGAACACCTAGCTTCACTAGCCCTTGTGAGTGTGCATTTTCCTTTTGTTCTTATCATAGTCATGGGGGTATGACTTTGATATGGACTTCCTGGGGCTCACCTAGTAGACACCTAGCTTCACTAGCACTTTTGAGCATGCATTTTTTTTACATATTGGATAGTGTGTTCCACTTGTAAACCTTTTGGACAAATAGCCTAAACCTGGTCCACCACATTGGATGGCTAGTCGAAGCTTGATTTGTTGCATTTTTCCTTTCCCAGTTTTCTTTTCCTTTGTTCGTCTTTGATACTAGTGTATGTGTGTGATCTGATTATGGCTTCATATATCATCTACAAGTGTGTTCCTTTGTGCCTATGTTAGTTTTCCATAGGATCTTGATCCTGGGGGCTTGGCCACCCTCTTGGTTATTGTCATCCTATCTTACTAACATGCATACATTTGAATCCATCTTGATTGTGTGGTTGGCTACTTTAGTGTGAGTTTGAAGCAAGTTCATCCTCTCACTAAAGTGGGGGATAAACGTAGTGTAGTAAAATGCATACCCTTGCATTTTCACACTTGTTTGGGCCCACCTTGATTTATTTATTCCTATTTATAAATTAATTGGTCCTATTTTGTATCCATAATCCCTATGAATTATATATTTTTTTGGCTAATCCTGACATTCTCCAATGGATAAATGACAATTTAATGATTTTTTCTGAGTGTCCCTAATTTTTGGGTCAAGACTAAAACACCACCTAGGGTGTCTTTGTACCACAAAGGTCTTGGGATCCTAATTTTTAGGCATCTTAAATGGGCCTCTTTTTGGTGTCTATGCCCCAAGTTTCATGCCTTGGGACTAAGATGCCACCTAGGGAATCTTAGCCCCCCTTGAGGTATTTTTGGGATTTAATTTCAAATTCTAGAGGGATTTAGCCTCCTTTAATTAATGAATTCATATGTCAGCTTTGTGTGATGTAATTTTAGGATATTAAGCATAGATAAGTATAAATACAAGGTTCCTTCCTCTCATTTTCATATAACAAGATAAAAAGCAATCTAAGCATCCAAGCATTCAAAAGCATTCTATCAAGCATTTGGAGCCATCATCAAGATTCAAGCTTCATATCAAAGACCTTCTTGCATCATGTGTGTTGTTATGCTAATGTATTTGTGATGTAGGGTTTTGATTCAAGCAAGTAATTTAATTCCATATCTAACAAGTCTTCCTTTGATTCAAGATCCATATCCATTGCAGACATTCACACAAGTTTGTAGACTTTATAACAAGGGTTTGGTGAGTTGTAGCATTGCATGTTCATTCATCATTTCGCTTCATTATTCTATTTCATTTCAAGGTTTAATTACCAACAAGGAGTTTGATCAAGGAAAACCCCCCATTCACTAACAATCAACAAATTTTTCCCCTCTTGCATGTTTGTGATTGTAGATTTAGGTTGAATACTTGAAGATCATTTGAAGTGCAAAGTTGCAAATTTGCATTGCAAAGTTGTCACCTTCACGGAAACTCACCTACAAGCTAGATCCAGAAGATTCAAAACCTAAGATCAGAGAAGGAAGAGCAAACATCAAGCCTCAGGACCACACTTAGATATTTTAGAATTTCCAAATGGGATTAAGACAACAGTAAGGGTGTCTTAGTCCTCCCGAGGGTATTTTTTAGAAATTATTCCAAATCTGGTTCTGACATCCGAAGATTTTGCATCTGCCCCGAAAAATAGCAGCAAGACTAAGACAATAGTAAGGGCATCTTAGTCCTCCACAATAGATTTTGGCAACTTCTTTGCATTTCTAGAATCCTCGCAACATTTCTAAACTTATGAGGTACATACATCCCAACTTCCTGTTGCATTATTTCATCATTTGCATCCTTCATTTAGCTTGCATTATTAGATTTTGTGGGTTGAATGCTTGTTTGTCTTTTCCAAACATTTCTTTGGTGGTGAACACCTAAAAGTTTAAAGAACCCCCTCCTAGGTATTCCTTGTTGAGAATTGACTCACCTTGTGAGGTTGATAGTCAATCCAATTAGGACTCATAGGACATTATTGAATGATAATAGGAGAAAACTGATCTCTCCCATCACCTAGAGAAATGTTGAGGAGAATGTCTCAGACCATGGATCGAAGGAGGGGAACCATGGCTTGATGTATAGAAAGTATCCTTGATAAAACCAAGGTCCAATGTTGAGAATCAATTCCTTATCTTCCAATGATTTGAATTCCATAATGAAGATCCCCTTTGCACAAGGGTAGATGCTAATTTCTTCCTCCATGTAATCTTTCCAATTTTTACTAATCTGGACATGCAAATTGCGTAATTTTGGCCAAGATTTCATGAATCTGCAAATAAGGACATGTTCCTTTAGGTACACCTATCTATCGCCAACTAAGTCATCCAAATAGATTTTTGAGATTGAGTCAACATGGAAAATGAAAAAAGGGGAATGCTGGAAGGCATGAGGGTTGGAGGAGAGCCTGAATCCCATGATGGTGAATAAGAACTAGTCTATGCATAGCCCCATAATGCATCAAGGAAATTTTTCCCTAGAGCACCCTTAAAATCAAGTCTCACAAGAAAAGACGGTTTCATATTCGCATTGTGCCTCAGAACCCAATGCAGCCCCACGTGTAGGAAGATGGGCATTGATCACATCCTAGGGCTAGCACGGATCAACAGAATCAAACCAGTGTTTGGATTCCTTCACACCACCAAGATCAATTACACCATCGATAGTCGTAGGAAGGGATTTGGGAAGCTTCAATGCAGAGTGAGCCATCACATAATATTGGTAAGTGATTATTATATTATATGTCATTCTATAATTTAATATTTATATGTTAATGTGTAATTTTTTTATGGTATTAGGTGAATCTCCAAAAATGTTTAGAGAGGAGGTCAAGTTAGTGGATTCAAAAGAAACCATCATTGCTTGCCTCTCCATGTACTCAATAGGAAAATTCTTGTGAACTCTTCCCTTCTCTTGGAGGGATGTGATTACATTATGAAATTTTAATATGCCTATAAGGCAACTTTGTACATATATTTTTGTATTATAGATATGTAACATTATATTCCTATATGGCTTTGTTATAAGAATATATGGTTCTTTGGTACATATATTATACTTTTACTAACATATAACATTGTATTCTTATTTAGATTTTTAGTTCATAATTTTTTTTTACCAATGTTCTCTGTATTTTCTATAAATGATTATTATATGATACACATTTTATTCATTTTAAACTATATTCACCATAAATATGTCATCCTAATTTATAATTTTATATTTATAACATGAACGTTAAAAAATTGAACCTTACATTATTTCAACAATTCATGATTCACCCCTTGGTCAAATTGATCTTTTTGATTCTCTTAGGTTTTCATGTGTGATGTCATTTATTTTCTAGTTATCTTATTGGATATTGCTTCATAATGAGAAATTTAATTCATAATTATGGAATGATAAAACATCCAGTTAATTAATTTAGTTGGAATCCATGTGTCATGCAAAGGATAAAACAAAATATTAAACAATGTAATTTGTTTTGTGTGTTGAATCACAAGGCTTTCAATTTACAAATATTTCACCAAGTCATAGATTTATGATATAAATTACCTTACTCTAAATTAGAAAACACTCAAATACTTTTCAAGGGATTCTCTAAGCTTCTCGCACTTCCTCTATTGGTTCTAGCCCAATTTATTGCATTTTTTTCATTAAGGAAATAAATTTTATTGACAATGTTTAATGTTCTCACGCTTACTAAAACTCTAACATGGCTCAAAATTTTCTTAATTCTCCAACCAGGGAAAAAATGAGTCATGTTCTTAGCAAGTTCATAAGTTATTAAACTAAACAAAATCCTAACAAGAGGGATGAAGTTCACACTATCTTTTAGCTCAAAGGTTCTTGAATGAGCATGGAAGGGCCAAAGTGAGAAAGAAAAATATAAGGAATAATAATATGTTAATGAGTTTGAAAGTTATTCAAGTCATTGAAAGGTCTACATGGTTCAAGAAAAGATAAAAAGTATTGATAAGAAAAAAATATAGGTTGTTAAAGGCTTCAAATGTTCTTAAACTTGATAAGCATCTATCATAGTTCAAGAGGGGCCTAGACCTCTAACATCTAGCTAGGTCCTAGAGTTCTTGGTTTCTCTAGAACCCTAACTCACACCCTTATCCATGTGCTTCATCCACTCCTCTCTTATTCTAATCCTCTAAGTGAAACTAAGACCATGGAACTTAGTCCCAAGATCCATGTTCTCCTTGATGCCTCAATCCCAACAATTTCTATTTACTAGCTCCTTACATCACTTTTATCCTTGTTCCCTCTCTCATATTATCCTTTACTACCTCCTAGTTAAATGATTTTTATATTTTATCATGCCCTTTACCATTGTTGTAGTTTTTGGGGTTTTCCATATCTTGGAAACTCTTGATCCTAGGAAAATTTAAATTGGATGGATCATTGATAGATGCCACGAGCTTTGAGAACTACTCTATCATAGTTTGGAATTTTTTTATGTTAGGGATCTTAAGAGATTGAATCAAAATAACATAGCCTAGAAGGATTTGTAGAATTAGAGAAGTAATAGACACAAAATTTATTAGAATTCACCCACCCACCCCAATGTGTTGGAATATCTGACTTGGCAACACCATGAATGGAACATAATATGTTCCTATTTCCATAATTGTATTGCTCTCAAACGATTTTTCTTGTAAGAATGTATTCATTGTTGGAATGTTCAAATGGTGACTACTTCCAACTCTCATTGTCATCTTTAGCCATATCTAAAACTCAAAAAATATCTAAAACTTTAAAAGATCAAGAAATCTAGCTTTGATACCAATTTTATGGCAAAAATTACAAACAACTAGGGAGGTTGCAACTTTGTTGCCACTTCACAACAATAGAATAAGACCAAAATAATCGATACCAAGGAAGGAGAAAAACACTTGAAAAGATAGAGAATGCAATTTTTATTTATATCAAAAAAAAATCTTTTATAAAAAACATTTAAAATCTAATTTCAAAATGTCCACAAATATTTTTTCTTACTTCTATGGATTTCCCTTTTTTAAAGTTATTGTGGGATTGCATATGGCTATGAATCTATTTATATTTTCATCCATGTGGATATTATTACAATTTATTTTTCTTCTCTTCTACATTATTTCCACATACCAACTAAACTTCTCTATTGCTACTACTATTTCATCTTCTTCTCTACTATATTATTCTCACACACCAAAACTAAACTTCTCAATTATTATTGTTGTTTCTATTTTTCCTAAAATGGATATAATTATAAAAAATATCATCTCCTTTTATATCTTTCTATCCATTTCAATTTTCACCTACCAATAATAAATTTCTCCTGAAATAATAACATCTATTCAAAAATCTAGGAGTCAATATTTTAACTTCCAAAAATAAATATTATTTGATGATTCTAGGGGGAAGGAATGTTTTAAAATCCAAGAGATAGTTTTTAGAGAAAAAATTAACTATCATAATTAATTCTCTTACTAAATATTAATGAATTTCAACCATGATATAGATTACCTTATATAATTCCCATACATTATTATTTTGAGAAAATAAACAGTTAAATGCTCAAAGTCATTTCACATAATTTGTAATCTTAAATATTTTTTTACTAGATTTAAAATCCAACATAACTTATTCTAAGAATATGATTCAATAAAGGAATATTAATTTTTTATTTAAATTCATTACAATATTTTAGCGAGGCGAAATATAGTATTCTAATGGTGGGAAACAAGGTTGGCATAATTTTATATATTCCTCACTTGGTTCCAAGGTTAAGATTCTCAAGGTACTTGGATAGTCACATCTCTAAAACTTCCATACCTAAATTAAAGTCAAGGAAATATCTTATTGATACTAAAGATGGAAATAATTCATGGCAGAGACACAAAGACTTAAAAGAAATTTATTTAAATTCATTATAATATTTTGGAAAGGACAAAGATAGTATTATACTGGTGGGAAACAAGCTTGGAATAATTTAATATATGCCCCACTTGCTTCCAAATTCAATATTATTAAGGTACTTGGATAGTCACATTTCTAAAATTTCCATACCTAAACGAAAGTCAAGGAAATAACTTATTGATACCAAAGATAGAAATAATTCATGGAAGAGGCATAAATACTTAATAGTAAGGATTCAAGTTGTAAACAAGGTGAAAAATCTGAGTTTATTGAAGAAAGTAGGAATAAATCATATGATCCACAATTGGCCCGAGAATCTCCATAATTTGATAAGACAAAAAAATTAAAGTGTAGTTATGGGTAATTTTTTAGAGTCCATATTATTTTCTTTCTTTCTCCTTTTTCCTATCTCATGTCTTAGGAAATTTATAGAATATAACATATTTTAATTAAAAATTTACAAGCAATGTTCAACTAAAATCTACTAATTAGTTTAAATATGCAACAAATGACTTCTTTTCTTTTGTATTTAAAAAGAAACTGAAAGATAATTCAATTTATTGTATCATTCTATTGACTTCTTTCCTACAAATAAATCTATATGGAAAGTGCATAAATGGACAGTGAATGAAACCAAGGGAGAAAAATCAAGATTTTCTTCAAGGTAATACTTGGCTATTTGGAAATTCCTTTGAATTTAGGGTGCATGTTAGCAACAATTAAGTTCCTATGAGATAAAAGAAGGAATTTTAATTTTCTTAATGGAGAGAAATTATTCAAGAATTCATAGAGCCTGAGTTAATTTCGTAATGTTTATATTTCACAAATGACTCCATCAAAATTTCAATCCTAGAATTATTAAAAATTGACCTATGAGAACCAAATTTTTAGTTACTAGATATAAAATTGCAATTTGGTTTTATTGGGACACAACAATAGAGAGGGTGTACTAGTACTTTTCCTAGACATATCCATATATAATAGAATATATAAGGTTGAGAAAGACCTACTAAAATATGTCTTGTAGAAGAGGAAATGTTCAATGGGACTATCTTGCCTAGAAACTACTTCTTGATTAATGAATAGAAAAGAGAAATAAATTTCACAAAGTCCCCTACACATTAAAGTGCTATTGAGAAAGGCGCATATAGGTGTTTAGTCCGTGTGAATGCTGTTGACAAAGGCTCATAGGTGTGTAGAAGAGGCGTTAATCTGTTAAAAATGGTGTGATGTTTTGGCCATCATTACTGGTGGGGAAGACGGCCTGCTCATAGATGACTAACGCAGGCAAGTAGAATTATCTGTACTTGAATAAAATCTGCAGATGATTTGAGGCAGCGATAAAGAGCAAGTTTATTTGATCTTATTTAAAAGTTCCTTTTTTTAAGAAGTTTCTTTTGGAATATTATTGGGGATATCAAAGTCTGTCCAGGATCATTAATGTGGTACAGAAATCGTAGCAACAGATAAACAAAATAATGGTTATTGTTGCTCTCTTTGAGTAGATGAATGAAATAATGAAAATTCTATAATTATAAGTGTAAGGAACAGTTATAACAACATTCAATAGTGAGTTTTCATTGTTATTCATTTTGTGCAAGAAAATAATGCAACAGGATAGTCTGCATGTATAGTTTGGTATAATCAAAATTTATGGAAGATATTAAGAGGTGTTTTTAAAGATGGTGTAGGATTTACTTTTTCTTGGAGATAAGGATATATCTTATCTTAACACTCATAATGGATGTATTATTTGGTGTTAATATCTTTTGATCAAGGATTTTATCAAGTTTGATGTTGATAGTGTCATCATGGTTATTAGAAGTCATAATAGAGGATGTGATGGAGTGATCAAGATTAGGGAGAAGCATAAGGGAATAGAGTCTTCAATATCCTTTCCAAAAGACAAAGGTTTCAATATATCAATCATTGAAAAGGCTAATCAAATAATCTCTTCTTACTACCAATGCTTGGGAAAGTGTATTTCAAGACATTCAAACAATTGCTCGGCATCTTTAAGATGATTTTATCAATGTTGCCAATGGATCTTCAAATAGTTATGCTTGGACTTTCGGGGCCATCTTTGCTATTCCTAATGAGGCATCCAAAGACTCGTCTAAGATATTAAATGGATAAAGTGTAACAAGATCAAACTAGAGGCTAGTGGCACTGGAGGATGGAGGAATTTCCATCATCTCAAGTTAGCTTCTCGCTTTGAGATGATGATTTGCATGAGAAGCATTTTTGGCTTTATTTTCTTTTCTTTATTGTTGCTGATAGTTTTGAGAATACATATATTGTGAAGTTTGATTTTTGGAGATAGGTAAGGATTTTGGTGAAGATTTCAATATGGATTGTTGCCCAGTGAGCACTCGAGGTTGTGACCAAGGATTAAACATTTACGAGGGTCGAGGAGACAACTTGGAGGATAGTTTTCAAGTAATTACAGTATGGACCAAGGGTTATACCTTTATGAGGGTCAAGGAGACAACTTGGAGGGAATTCAACTAGGGGCTACACCTTTCCAGGCTTACAAGGTAACTTGGAGGAACCCACCTAATTCAAGATTTGTTTCTTCAGAAGGAAAATCTTCTCAAGAATGCATATATTTTATGTAATTAGCAAGTTTTGTTATGTAAGCCTTAAGGGGGAGTCCCTTGGCAAGGTGTTTTTAAGGTTTTGGGAACAATGTAATAAGGGGGGCAATGTTGGAAAACAACGTTTATTACATTGTTAGTGAATTTGGTTTGAATGAGTTCAGTTTTAATGGTTCAGTTTAACTGAAGATAGATAAACCAATTGATCCCAACCGATCACTGACAACCTGTATATATTGTGCATATTATGCCTTGCTTTGGCGGAAAATAAATAGTGAAGTTTTATGTGTTTTTACCAACACCTATTATTTACCAAAATGAGATCTACCATCCTAGTTGATACTTGTTCAATTATATCAATAGACATACAATACATTATCAATCACATACTTATGTGCTATTATAGCAATAATCTAGAGTAAATTGAGAATGTTCAAAACATAGATGACTAAGGGTATACATGGAGTAGGTCATGCATGTAAATAGAAATGGTGACCCCTTTTCCAAATTTGATGACTAGTGGCATATTCCCTTTTTGAAAAACTATTGACCATGCCCTAGCCACAACTTTGTCAATAATTCACCACTCAATAATAATTATATTCCCTAAAACATATTTTTCATGATTTTTTTAAAGTGTTTTCTTTTTCCCTTTATGACTATTGATCTTGCACAATAAAATCCATTCCTTTCACATAATTAGGTATATCCTTATGCAATAGAAAATTCCTTAAAACCAAATGAATTCATCTTATACCCTCCACATTCAATCTAGTGTTGAACATAGGCTATCATTGATGCAAAAATGAGTGATTGATGTCAAAGGAGTGATTTCTAAGAAGGTATAATGTTAGTAGAAAAGAGAATGCAATTGTGCTTGAATTACCATTATCAGTGCATTTTGAAGGACAAAAAATCCAACTTCTTACAATATTATTGCAATATTATGATTGCATCTATTCATGTTGATAGTGGTAATCTGAAAGTTTGGTCTAGAATGTTGTAGGTCAATTACTCAGGAAAAAGAGATTTCTTTGGCAATACAATCATGTTGTGCATTCACTTCTAAATGTGAGTTTTTCTCTACAATTTGAAAGGAGTGTATGTCTACATCTATTCTATCTTATTCTAGAGTTTTAGGTAGTTATGTTCATAATGCAAAAATATCAAAGTGATAAAAGGTTCTTTGTGCATGTTTGTTAACCTATTCATGTACTGAAACTATGCGGCAATGGCTAGTAGCATGTGGTACCTGAAGATAACATGGGGAGATAAAATACATCTAGGTTAAGGTTCCTATGGAATCGCATGATATCATGTTCATTTGTTGGAAATATTTTTCTTTAGGACCAACCCATTACACGTTTCATGTAATTTGAAATTAGGTCCACCTTATGTCATCCCAGTTAATTGTGGATCCTTGGCTAACATGAAGTGTTGCTAATGTAATATCATGTATATAATCATCATCTCACTTCACATGATAAGGATGTGCATGTGTATGGATGGAAATTTGTTCAAGAAAGTGTAATTCCGATTTTGAAATGGGAGTTCCATCTCTCAATTGTTGTGTGCTATAATCAAAATATCTTAAGGAGTGTAAGAGAGTGTCTGAGGCAAGATAAAATCTTAAGGTACACTATAAGCATTGAAAAGCCACATGCTTTACCTTTATATTCTAGTAGGACTAGTGTTCTACTCACTGAGATGGTGCTAAGATCTTTGTACAAGGGATTTGTGTCTCTAATAGGTTGGGGCCTACATATACTTCAAGGAATTGGTGTCTCTGGTAGGTTGGTTCCTACATCATGATTGTAACTATTCAGTATTTATGTGAAGCTAGATTTGGACAATAGCTCCAAGTAGGTCTTCTCACCATGGTTTTTCCCATTCTAGGTTTCCACAAATATCTAGTATTCATTGTATGAATGTGTGCTTTTCTAGTTGCTTGATTGGTATTGATTGTTTTGATTTATGCTTCATTTTTAGATATAGATTTTGAGTTAAAGAGTTTTAAATTGAGTTGATCTATTGATTCACCCCTCCCCCTTCTCAGTAGTTTGTGTTCCCTTCATCTAGAAATTAGTTAGGCAAAGAAAATATTAAATGTAGGTGGAGGCTTTCTTGTCTATTGAGAGTAGCATATAAATATGAAGGTGGAGAGAGAAGGGGAAACACCATCCACAATGCAATGTAATAAACATACCATAAAGGCTCACATGTTATAAAAGAGGTTGCTTTTCATTCACCAAATATTCCCCATGATCTTATACCATATTGGAAATGGAAGAACAATCTAATTGTAAAATTATAAAAATATATAATAATATTATTGATTTTATATGTTTTTTTACAATGATTTGGCAAATAATAATAAAGTGTTTATTTTTTATAGCTCCACTAAACTACCCTAGACTACCTACAAGAAACTAACTCTCAAATAATTAAACATTTTCAGTATACATAAATCACTAAAGTGATTTTCTTGCAAATTTAAACTTTAACATTCCAAAAAAAAATCCTTTTCTATAAATATACATCACTTAACCTAGGATATTGGTACAATATAAATGTGTAGAAAAAAAATAGTCAAACATTGAGATTAATATAAAAGATCTAGGTTTTTCCACATGGAATAATAGCTTGTTTAGAAAATTAATTCTCATAGAAATTGGATGCAATTCATTGGAACCTCTATCCCCTTTATAAAATTACAACCTTTATCTTAATGCCAAAATTCTAATAAGAGACCCAAACAATTGAACTTCGTACCTTTTCGTAGCTCTAAAGAAAGCTTGTGAATTGGGTTGGAAAAGGTTATCTGTAAGATGGATTCTATGGTTTGGCTTACTCTTTCAAACAAGGAAACCTTTGTTGATTCTTCTTGGTGATTGGCTTCTTTGGTTGATCAGATTTTATATCTTTTTCAAAAAAAATATTTTGTCTCCTTTATTCATATTCTTTAGGAATGGAATGTTATTATTGATTCCCTAGCCAAATAGGCTTCCGTGGCTCCTCAAAGATGGATTTTTTACTAGGATTCTTTATCTCTAGAGAAAGCTACTTGGTTTCTTCAACTTCTTCAACATGATAAGTGTTGATCATTGTTTCTATGTCTTAAGTTTTGTTTGTCCTCTAGGTTCTTCATGGTAGTGGCTTTGTGGGAAACCTCTTTAGGTTTTACTCATCTTATTTTGCATGACAGCTATTGTTATTTGAAAATATTTTTGTATTATCTTATTACTTCTTACTTAATTTAATTTTATCTCTTTTTTCGAAGAAAAAAACATGGAAAATCTTAATAGCCAACTCACCTTAAATTCAACTCAACACTATCAATAATGCTAAATTATCCTCTTTATCAAATTGATTGCAAATACATGCATATTTCTATTAAATGGTTAATCAAGACAACTCTTCAATAATCAAACAAAAAATTCAGATGGCAAACCTAGGCAATGTTTTCAAGCTTGTAGTAGATATTCATCCATAATGGAATTGATAGAATGTTAGATGTGTTTTTTATCACTAATACTGGATTAAAAGATAAATGCAAGCATACCATATCTACATATCTAAAAATTTGAATAAATTGTGTGTGTACTATGATGATCCAAGTTATTCCAAATCATTCAAAAGAATTAAAAAATAGATTATCCTCAGATTCTTGTTCATAATTTATCCCCTCTAAAAATGAATATTATAGCATTCAGATCGATGTCATCACATGAAGAATAATGAATTTATTGAAGGAAACAAAATAAAAGCATTTGAATTATGCCTTTAATAAGAGGAAGTGGCATAATTAAAACAATGTATTACACATTAACATTTCAGTAATGTGTATGAATTCTCAATTAGTAGAATACATACGCATGATCCGTAACATCTTGTTTAAAGAATTACAATTTAACCTGATGATTTTGTATCAAAGTACCCGACCTTGTGCGAGAAGATAAGCTTGAAATAACTAACATAAAGAATAAAAATACTTAATGGAACATCTAAAATGTAGAACTTTGATTATTCGATTTCTTCAAATTCTTGCTCATGCATTATCCACTCTAGGCATGGACATTCCATTGCTGCTATGGCATCCAGAATGATCTAGTGTTTTTTATCCGGGAAGAGGAGAAAAACATTAAAATTTTAAAAATCTGCATGTGATTAGAGGAAGTGCCATAAATAAGTCAAACCCAATTTACAAAAGCATTATCATATCTACGAAGATGCAAATGCTTTTCCAAGCTCCCATTAGATGCAAATTGAAGAACCAAACTTTTCAAACGAGGGTAGGAAAATAGATTATGATTCTGATGAGATTAAAGTGTCAAATCCTCCCTAACAATTAAATTCTATATTTTCTTATGTGCATCTTTATTCTATTACATGGCCAATCAAGACAGCTCTTCAATACTGTTACAGAAAATCCAGAGACTAATATTTAGGTAATGTTTGCAAGCTTCTAGTAGTTATAGACTTCTGATGCAATTTATATAATTCTACAATATATGCAAATGATTTGGAACATCTTAAAAAATTTACAATTTAAGGTGAGGATTTGGCAAAATTAGACAAGCTTGCGAGCAAAGATAAACTTGAAATGGCTAGCATAAAGCACTAAAAGTACTTGATGAAGCTCAAAACATCTAAAATGTAAATCTTTGACTTTTGGTAAATGTTAAAATGGAAGAAGCTGCATTTCTCCGGCTTCTTCTCTTCCATGTGTTCATTCGCATACCTCGACAATATCTGCCAGTCTGTTTGGAAATCTGAGCTCACCCACTTTTACAAGTTCACCAAGGAATGGAGCCTTGCAGATGGTTTTCTGACAAACTTAAATTCCTCAAGACAGACAGATTTGCTAAGGAGTTAGGAATGGTGCCGGATAACTTATTTTTATTAAGGTAAAGAGCCTCAAGGTGAGTCAGCATACCCAACTCAGGAGGAATGGTACCTGTGATATCATTTCTTCTCAAATCCAGTCTTACTAAGGCGGACAGATTTCCAAAAGAACGTGGAATGGTACAGGTGAGATTGTTTGTTCCCAAGTAAAGGAACTCCAAACTTGCGAGGAGACTCAGTTCATGCGGAATGCTCCCATGCAGTTGGTTAAAGCTGAGTAGCAAGGCATGCATACCGCGGCAAGCGGAGAGAGTGAAAGGAATGGTACCTTGGAGGTGGTTTCTTGACAAATCCAATTCAACTAAGGCAGACAGATTTCCTAATGAAGTAGGAATGGTGCCAGATAACTTATTTCCCCAAAGGTTAAGAGACTGAAGGTGAGGAAGCATTTCCAATTCATGAGGAATGATACCACTGAGATTATTTCTTGCCAATTCCAATTCAACTAGCGCGGACAGATTTCCTAAAGAACTAGGAATAGCACCTGTGAGATTGTTTGCTCCCAAGTAAAGGATCTTCAAACTTCCGAGGAGACTGAGCTCGTGAGGAATGCTGCCATGCAGTTGGTTAAAGCTGAGTCTCAGGTCATACAAACCGCGGCAAGCGGAGAGAGTGGGAGGAATGGTGCCTGTGAGATCATTTATTCCCAAATCTAATTCAGCCAGGGCAGGCAGATTGCCTAAAGAAGTAGGGATGGAGCCAGATAACTTATTTTCCCAAAGATAAAGAAGCTGAAGGCAACGGAGCATGCCCAGTTCAGCAGGAATGATACCACTGAGATTATTCATTCCCAATTGCAATTCAACTAAGGCGGACAGATTTCCTAAAGATCGGGGAATGGTACCAGTGAGATTGTTTCCTCCCAAATAAAGGATCTTCAAACTCGTGAGGAGACTCAGCTCAGGCGGAATGCTGCCATGCAATTGGTTAAAGGAAAGATCCAGGTAATACAAACTGCGGAAAGAAGAGAGAGCCGGCGGAATGGTAACTTGTAATTGGTTGTTGTTGAGGCAGAGTATCTGCAGACGGGGAAGTTGGGCTAGTTGAGGTGGAATGGTACCAGTGAGGGCATTGCCGGAGAGATCGAGGGATCGAAGAGAGGAGAGATTCCCTAGGACAGGAGAGATTATGCCGTCTAAATTCATGTTGGATAAATTGAGGACGAGGACAGAGTGAGAATATGGATCACATGTAACCGCTGTCCAATTGCAGAGGGGAAGAAGGGGAGTCCAGTCAGGCAGAGAAGTGTTGTTATTAGTAATGGCAGCTTTGAATTGCAAGAGCAATTGTTGTTGTTGTTGTTGTGGGGAGTTATTATTGAGAGAGTGAGGAAAAGCAGAGATTGAAATGATGGAAAGCATGAATGGGAAGAAGAAAAGAGGAGGCATGATGGAGTAAGCTAAGAAAACAAGAGCAGCACGAAAAGAAACTCAGTGCGGAAGAAAGATAAAATAAATTAGCGAAATCACGCGTAAAAATGACGTGAAATATTATATTAAATAAACACCCCGTGTTACACGACTCCACTTTGATTGATTTAAAAACAAAAATTATTTAATTATTTTGGGTTCATTGCATATAATTATGCGTACTTTTTTATTTCTAATTAAAGATATTTAACTGTTATTTAAACTAGCATACATATATTAAATATTAATATATAAAATAGGCCGAGAGTTATCTTTGTTGGACAATGGCTATCCAACATACAACAATAATTTTTGATATATAAAACATTTTTTTTTAAAGACGGCTAACAATATTAGTATCTTTTTTGTTGTTTCTATTTTGATTTTTTTTTGCCATGCAAGTTTTATCTATAAAGCTTTGATCTTTTCTTTTCTTTTTTCACTTTATTATTTTTTAAACTGAGAGGAAGACTTTTAATTATTAAATTTCAAAATTGTAATACTTTTTTATTAATTTTTATTTTTTTTTTAAATTTATATTTTTTAATTTTTTAATCATAATTTGTTTAATTTCTTTCATTTTTCTTTTTATAAATTATAATTAATATATTCATATCTAAAATAAATTATGTAATAAATTTTGAAAAACATTATTTTCATATATCTATTGCACTTTAAGTCATAAATCTAGTAAAAAATAGATAATATGGAAACAATATCTTCTATAAAATTATTTTATTCATTATAATTTCAATATTCAAAATAATTTATACATTTTTTTTTAATTATTTTAGAGTTGAGTCCATTTTTTATAAAATTCTATTAAAAATATGTATAAATAATATTTTAGGATTGGAGTGACTTTTGTTTTTTAAGACTCATAATTTTTTTTAGGACTGGAGTCCCTTGTTTTTTAAGGCTCTCTTAAAAGTTTCAAGTTTCTTATAAAAAATTATTAAAAGTATTATAAATCAAATATATGAACTTTACTTTTTAAGGATTAAAAATAAGAGCAATAAGTATTTAATATTAATATATATGGTATAATTATTATTGAAATCATATTTTAGTGTTAGGAGTTAACTTGGTTTTTAACTTTGTTTTAAAATTTTCTAGTTTTTTATGAACCTCTATTAAAAATATTTATAAATCAAATAATAGCTATGAACTTCACATTTTAGGGTTAAAGTTACTTGATTTTTTAACTCCACTTAAAAGCGCCAAAATTATTGCCATTGAGAATCTTATAATGGTGACAAAGGCCTTGCTTCTCATGTCTGTACCAGTAAGAAAAGGCCTTGCTTCTCATGTATGTATTGGTGAGAAATTCAGTACCTTTGGCTTATTGTATGGAAAAAAATGATTTTGAGGATTTGTTGGTAGGGCTACTTACATTTACTTTTTTTCTGTATTTGCTTTGTGTAGCTGTTAAGGTCATATTTTCTTTGTTTAGAAACTACTAAATAGGCTACTATGTGTAATTGAATCACCTAAATATTTTAGGCTTTCATTTTTCTCTTGTCTATTCTAAGTTGTTTCAGCATCTACAGGCCCATTACATTTCCCCATTTCTCCAACATTTTGGTGGTGCTATCTACCACCACTAGAACCATTGACTAACATAAATCTCCCAATAAGCTCTCTACATATACTTTGAAATTGAATATATAAAAAATTTGAGGCATGGCGAGCTCTTCTCAATCACATGGAAAGGTTTACTGGGCAGATGACTTTGAATCCTCCAAGCACTTGTCTCATGATCAAAGTCGACTACCTGATAAACGACGACACTTTCAGAACTCCTTTCATTCGGGATAGGATTACTTTAATGGTGAAAATTTTCACCCAAATTTTAACCCTAAGGGTAAGGGTATTTTGGAGACTCTGAATGAGGATTATTTTAATGGTGAAAAATTTCACCCTAAATTTAACCCTAAGGGTAAGGGTATTTTGTGAACTCCAAATATAGGCCCTTCTCAGAACACTCCTCACCCATATCAAAGGAGATATAATCTTCCGCCCAAGATTTTCTCTTCCTCCAAGAAGGAAAGCTCCAGTTCACAATAATCATAATGGCCCTAGGCCATCAAGGATTCACATTCATCAAGATCACTTTTGAACTCCTTCATTTCCTCATTCCTCTTCCAGTCGTCCATCACATTGGCAACCCAATCACAATGTTAAGACCCAACACTATCAAAGGAATAAAGAATGGTGCCTAAATTAGCATGGAAATTAGAATACTTTTCAAAACCAGGGGAAAAAACCCTCATTTTCAGAAAAATTGAAATACTCTATGGGTTCTGGTAACTCTAATAATGAAAATGATAGGTCTATGGCTCAGGTAATAATAACATGGATGATCCTGGTCTGCGTGGTTTTGATGCAACGACTAGCAAGGAATAGGAATGAAGACTAGTTCCAACAATTCCTCTATTTCTTCATAGTCAATATGATGAATGTGAGCAAAATGGATTCTTCTTTCAACTCTGGGGAGATGTTAAATGGTTATCTGAATTAAGAGCATGGATTCATGAGAACTGGTATGAGTTCTTTGATTTGTTTGTGGTTTCTACTTCTTCTTTTTTCATATTATTTAAAAACCCTACTATTGAGGGAAAAGTAATGAGAAAAGGGCCTTTCTGGATTGGCAATTCTTTTTTAGGGATTTTAGATTGGAAAGAAAATTTATCTTTGGAATCCCTCAATATGTGCCCTCATCCTATGTGTTTTTCTCTCCCTTATCTTCTAGTTGAATACCTCGATTTATCCTCCATTAAACAAATTGTCAATCATTTTGGGGTTTCCCTTCGAAGCAAATTTTTGATTGCAAATGGGAAACCCTCGATTAGGTTTTGAGCCCTAGTTGATAAACCCACTGCTTCCCTCCCTTTGAAAATTTTTCTTTCAACTGCAAAAGGTGAATGGATTCAGCAAATTAAATGGGAAACCTCAATTTGGAAAGAGGTAAACTTAATCATTGACTCAGGCATTTTTCTTAAAGCTGAAAACCCAAATTTAATTGCACTCTTAGGGGCTCTTGGCTTGAATAGGTACTCAAAAAATTCCCAATCTTGTTTTCCTCCAAATTATTCTTCTTGTCATGCATCTCCTCATCAAAATTATGGGGAGGTCAATCGGGTTGTCCATAAGATTTCTGAAAGTGATTAGTTTGTTGCGGGATCTAAGTTGTCCTCAACCAATGTGCTAGCCAATGTTGACATCCCTCCTCTTGTTGCTCAGTCTAACTCTTCTCAGTCTTTGAACAGGGGATTTGATCCTTTGTAAAATGATATAACACATTATGAAAACATCCTTAATGGCATAGAGGAGGATTTGTTGAAAATTGTTAATGAATCCATTACAAAAGTAGTTGAAGACCTCATTGAGGAAATAGCTAATGAAGTCTTGGAGGAAGATGATCAGGGAATTAATACTCCCACTCCTCCCATCACCTAGTTAGCCTCAAAAAGAAAGCTAAATTTTAATGAAGCTGTAACTTCCCTCCCCTCTTCTTCTGCTCCTATTACTTTGGATCCTCTTTCTTCGTCTCCCATATCTCAATTAGATTCTGACCTATAGGCTTCAATTTCTCCTAGAACTAAAAGAGGTCAGAAATCCAATAAAGAGAATATGAACCTTGAAATTGTTGGACTTCAATCAACATTGGAAATAAATCTTCGTTTAGCTTCTAATAAATTAGTTGGGATGAACACCTCCCCTTAATGTTTGCAATGTGATTCTACTACGGGGACAAAATCCTCAGGAATAATTGAAACGAAGAGAAGAGAGGAACTCTCTCCTCGAGGAAAATGAGAGTCCTTTCTTGGAATGTTAGGGGCTTAAATTCCCCTAACAAAAAATGCTTAATCAAGCATCATTTATTAGGTACCCTTTTTGAGATCATTTTGCTTCAGGAAATGAAATTATCATGCCAAACAACAAAGGGAACTTTTAGCTCTTGGATTGATTGGGACTCGATTGTTTCCCCTGCATTTGGTGCTTCGAGGGGATTAGTTATACTTTGGAATAAAATCTTTGTCAAAATTGATCTAATTGAAGTCAAGGAAAATTGGATAAAATTCTTTGCTTGGTGTTTAAAAAAAAACATGTGATTCTTAATTTACAATGTTTATGGTCCATGTTCATTGGATGGTAAAAGGCGAATTTGGAGACATATTTTTGCAAGTCTTGAGACTGATCCTTCGGCCTTAAAAATTGTAGTGGGTGATTTCAATGCTATCAGAAATTCTTCAGAAAAAATGGGTGGTATAACCCCCCCATCTGCAATGTTTTTGAAAGAGGAAAAAATGGATTTTACAGGGACCCGAAACCACAAAGTTTACAAACAAATGAAAAGATCGTAAAATACCCCATAAACAGAGAGGTTGTAGAGAAGACAACAAAATGGCAAAGCCACAGCCACCAAAAACTCCAGCAAGGGCCACAGAAAAGACCCAAAAAGACCAGACAAAACACCAACAATGACTAAACTTGGGACTTTAACGTTTCCACAGTCTTAGCTTCCAAGTCATTCATTTCCTGAACACCCTCTTTAAGATTTGGACCATCTAGGTAGTAGGAGGCACTTTCCTCTTAAGGTTCGCATGAGTCCTTTTTGTTATTTCTTGGTCCTCGTTCTTGCTTTTATCCTTGTCCTCTTCCAAATCAACAACCAGCGAGCCTTGTTTTGACTTTTCCAAATTTTCAGACATTGCATTGATGATAATGGCATTGTGCCTTGCCATTCTATGGTTCTGTTCCACAACATTTTTCATGTTATTTTTTATTTTAACAATTTTAACTTCCAGATTCTTATACTTTTCCTCAATGTCATCATCTCATGTACTAGTATTGTTCATTTTATATTTTCCTTCTTCAGTGCTAAGAGTGGACAACTTCAATTCTAGTTCCTCCAACTTATTGTTTAGAACCCCATTTCTGAGATTAAGATCATTAATTTCTTGATAGGCCCATTTCATAACACTAGAAATATCACCAACGCCACTTCTAGCAGAGGTAGGGATATCTCCAGACTGAACTTGGTCTAAAATGAGGTTAAAATCATTCGAGTTAGGGGAGCTGGGAAATCTGGTACCATCATCTCTGAAAGAGGCAGGAGGGGTAGAGATAGAATTTTTTCTAGCTTCAGGGTTCTTAGTTTTGTCCTCCAGAGAGTCTACAGAGTAGGAAACCAACTTATTGGCAGGGGAACCCTTGAGAGCGGGATTCTTTAATGGAACCAGGTAGTCAAGGTAAATCTCAGGGTTAGCTTTCACAAGCTGGGGTTTACAAAGCTGGGTTTTCTTAGCAAACAGAACAAGGGATGGGTGGGCTTCAACAATTCTCTCTGGGTAGGCTTAGAATGATTCTCCAAACCACCACTATCTGTATCATAGTCCTCAGACATCGTGGAGGCAACCGGTTTGGATGAAGCCGGAAGACTTTGATAATGTTCATATATTAACCTAATAAGACTAGGATGAATAATAGGGTATCTCCTAGGATTTTTCTTGTGGTCCTCAAGGCTATTGCTCAATGAACAGAACAAATAATAAGGTAGAGAAATTTGTACCTTATGGCGGAAGTGGTTAAGGATAGCAAATTGATGACAATAAACTCTGGTGAGCCTCTTGTCCAAGGAAATATACTCCATTATGACATGAAGCACCTTTCTCCAAAGCGCCTTGATAGTGTCAATTTCAAAATAGTTGTTGGAAACTTTGACCAGTTTCAATTTCTCCTTTTCTTTCTTAGGAAATTGGATTACCGCCTCATCTGAAAACCTTCTGTCACAATAAAACTTCATGCCCTCAGTGGACATTCCAGTCTCCTATCCTACGATTTTCTCATCCAGTTTCACCTTTCTCCCAAAGAGGATTATTTCTCCATTGTTCTAGTTTTTCTCAAAATAGTCAATAGCCATAGGATCAGGCCCATGAGTTTTTTCGAGGAAAGGAACCAAACCACCTTTCACAACTTGTTTCCAGACCTTAGCATTCGTCGTGTACACTTTGTAGCTTTTTGGCTTGATTCTTTTCTTGTCCCCCCCATTTTCATATGCACTTCATTGCAGACTCTACCAGCACCAAAAACCTGTTGCAAATTTACAAAGCCATTCCACTAAACCCACAAAGCGTGCCATTTTTTCTTACTAGCTAAGTTATTTGACACGGCCCCATCAAATCTCTTGATTTCGATGTACTTAGCCCTTTTCCCTATCATCATTAAAGATATTTTCCTCTTTCCCATGTGTAACATCATAATCTAATAATGCCCTGACTTCAACTCCCAAGTCCCTGAAGTTCTGCCATGTGTTCAAACCTTACAATGTTAGAAGACTTTAACAAATTTATTTTATCCAACAATTTATATGACTATCCTATCAAAAATGGAGTGTATACTTGGACAAATAGACGTAAGGATTTTTTTCAAATTGCTGAAAAATTTTGATTGATTTTTGCTTTCAGAAAATTGGTTAGCAAAACCTTGGGATTTTTTCTCAATCATTCATGCTCTTCTGGGTTCTGACCACTTTCCAATTTCTTTATATTTTTCTTATGTAAGAATAAATATCAAACTTCCTTTCAAAATGGAGGCTATGTGGTTTAGAGATCCAAAAAAAAATTATTTAATAAGAAACTGGTGGCTCACCATTCCTTTTTTTAAGGGGACAAGAATGTTCCAATTGAGCAAACAATTGCACCTTCTTAAGACCAAAATCAAGGATTGGAATGTCAATCACTTCAAAAACATTTTGACAGAAAAACTTTGGTTAGAATCAGAGCTTTCTCTTATATATGAAGAATTTATTAAGAAGGGAATGGATAGCTCTCTTTACAATCAGGAGAAAAAGCTTAAAGTTGATCTAGAAGAGATTCTAGCTTGAGAAGAATGCTACTAGAGACAAAAGTCTAGAGAAACTTGGCTAACTAAAGGAGATAAGAATACAAAAAAATTTCATGCCTCAGCCAAATTACGTAGGAAAACAAATAGAATTCTTTCAATCTTACCATCTTCAGGGTCCACTCTTGCTTCTAAAAAGGATATTGCTCTTGAGGTAGTAAATTACTTCAAAAATCTCCTCTCCTCAGGTGCTCCCTATAATTCCCTTGGGGAGAATGAGATAATCGACAATATTCTAGAACTAATAAATGTTGATCATAATAAAATGTTGTTTTCAAAGTTTTCTCTCGAGGAAATTAAAAATGTGGTATTTTCAATGGAACCTGAGAAAGCCTTGGGTCCAGATGGATTTACAATTCTTTTTTCACAAAAATGTTGGGATATTGTGGGTTTTGTTGTTTTTCTTGCTTTAGAGGAATCTAGAAGATACATAAATGTACTAAAGGACTTCAATTCCACATTTATTGATCTCATCCCTAAGAAATTTTCCCCTTCATCATTTCATGATTTCAGGCCTATAGCTCTTTGTAATTCAATCTATAAGATCTTCACCAAAGTTATAACTTCTAGGTTGGAAAAAGTTCTACCTCTAATCATTTCAAAGAAACAAGTTGGTTTCGTTCCTGGGAAGGAGACCCCCAAGGGTGCCATCGTGGCTCATGAGGTCTTGCATTCAGTCTTATCTGAAAAATCTTCAGTTGTGATTTTGAAACTTGACATGTTAAAAGCTTATGACAAGGTCAATTAGGATTTCTTAATGAAGGTTCTTAAAAAAATTGGTTTTCTCAAGCTTGGTGTAATTGGATCCATTCATGTATCTTAGGGGTAATCTTTTCAATACTGATCAATGGTTCTCCTCAAGGATTTTTCACTTCCTCTCAAGGAGTGAGACAAGGGGATCCCCTTTCTCCTTCCTTGTTCATACTTTTAGCATAAGGTTTGAGTAGATCAATAATTTCTACTCGAAATGCAAGAATTTGGAAAGGTATTTCTATTCGTTCTTTTCCTTTCCCAATCTCTCACTCTCTTTTTGTCAATGACACTCTTCTGTTGGGACAAGCCATCATGGCTAAGGCTAAGGTTATGAAAAATATTATTTTAGCTTATTGTTCTTATTTTGGGCAAGTGTGCAATCCTGCAAAATCAAAAAAAATCTTTCTAACTGTTGATCCTTTGATAAAAAGGAAATTACTCAAGTTTTGGAGTTTTTAGTGTGACTCACTTGCATGTAAATATTTGGGAATTCCCTTCTTCTCTGGAAAGGAAAAACATGAATTTTGTGACAATCTAATTTTTTCAATTTCTAATAGAATTTCTCTTTGGAAATCCAAGTGGCTTTCCTTTTTGGGCAAATTAATTATGATCAAATTTGTTCTTTATTCTTTACCAATTTACTTGATGTTAGTTTTAAGCTTACCCAAGGGGAAAGGTCCAATCCTTCAAAAAGTTCTTAGAGATTTTCTCTGGTCAGAAAATATGACAGTTAAAAATAAATTACCTCTGGTTGCTTGGGACACCATTTGTGAACCTAAATTCTTCGGTGGTGTTGGTTTGAGAAACACTTTTGTTTGAAATAAAGCTCTAGGAGCAAAATTGGTGTGGAAAATCTACACTAAACATGAACCTAAATGGTGTAAATTAATGAGATTTAAATACTTGGACTCTCTTGACAAAGAAAGAATCTTCACTCAAAAGCAACTTCCCAAGGGCTCTAAGATATGGAATTTTATTTCTTCTTATAGATTAGTTCTTCTTCCTCACCTTTCTTGGGTGATTAACAGTGGGGATAAAGCCCTTTCCTGGGATGATGCCTAGAATGGACACAAGCCTCTTCGTCAATTGGGGGATTGGAATTAGATTGAATTAGAATTAAAATCTAAATGGGGTCATAAAGTTAGAGATTATATTGATCTTGATCCTTCTAATCCTTTATTTTGTAAATGGGAATACTTCAGTTTTCTTCAAGTGCCATCTCATGTAAAAACTTCTTTAAAGTTTGAATTAGACAAGAGACAAGTCTATCTTTCAAATAAACAGGATGAAATAATATGGATTAAGTTTAAATCAGGACAATATAATGTCAAAGATGGCTACACCTCTCTTGTTAATGTTAACCACAAAATGTCTATTCCTATGAAACTTTGTTGGGATCCTCACATTCTTGCTAAGGCCGGTGCATTTGCTTGGTTAGCAATTAAAGACAGAATTTTAATTGGCATGATATTAGAAAGATTAGGCATCACTAATATTTTTCCTTGCGTAATGTGTGGGAAATCCTTTGAATCTACAAATCACCTTCTTCTTAATTGTGAATTTGCTCAAAATTGTTGGTATTGGCTTCTTAATAATCTTGGATGGTCAAGCCCTTTGCATAATTATTTGTATCTCCATTTTCTTTCTTGGCCATCCTTGTTTCCCTCTTCGATATTCTCCTCTATTTAGGACATTAGTCCTTCCATTCTAATATGGAATATCTAGTTGGAAAGAAACAATAGAATATTCAGAAAGAAATCTTCCACTTTGCCCCAAGTGATTTAGAAAATTGAAATCTCGATCTCGGAGGTAACTAATTATGCCACATTCAAGAAATCTCCTTCAAATAGATTCTTTTCTAAGTGGGATTCCTTTATTCTAAAAATGTGGCATTTCCTAAAATCTCCTAAGGTGGGCTCTATTTATCACAAGACTTCTATTTCCAAAAGATGCACTTCCTCTTGGTCTCCTCCTCCCCTGGGCTTCATCAAACTAAATTTTGATGGAGCCTTTAGGGGTAACCCAGGGAAATCAAGCATTGTTACAGTATTAAGAGATTGGAATGGAATTTTATAAAAGCAACTTGTGCTCAAATTTTGGATGGCACCAATAATGTGGTTGAATTTAGAGCATTAAGTCTTGGTCTTAAGCTCGCCAAAAACCTTTCAATTTCCCATCTCTTTATTGAAGGTGATTTGATGACAACAATTTCAACTTTAAGGAATCATGGTACTCCTTCATGGCATTTAAAATACATCCTTGAGTTCATTCTCTCTTAACTCGATGATTTCCCAAGTTACACTATTGCTCATTGTTATAGGGAATCAAATGTTGTAGTTGACTTCTTGGCCAATAGATCTATTGATGCGAATCTTTCCTCCCGTGAATTCTCGACTAAGGAATGCAATCTTCTCTTTCATGATCTTCATTAATGACTTCTTTTAAAATAAGGATTTTATGGTTTCTTATCAAGGTTCCTTCACATCCTCTGTCAGCCTTTGGTGATCATAGCGCTATTTAATGTGAAGTGGCATTTATAGATATTCAATTAATGGAATTATTTTAATCCCTAGCCATCCCTAGCCATCGATTTTGAATTTGTATGTAATTATTGGCATTTGTAATTTGGCACTAGTTATTTCTTGTTGTAGTCATCAAATTTCTTTTCATTTGAAATTTATTGGGACTCAGCTTTTCACATGATGGTTAATAGGAATTAAAGGTCTTGTTAGTGTTTAATTACAATTCAATACCAACTGCATCATCTTCCTATGGGCACGTGAGATATATTGTCATTTCCAAGAATTTATTTGATGCGTGTACTATTCTATTGCTTCATTTTGTAGTATTTTCCTTCTCATCAGACATTCCCAAGGCATATTCAAGTTTATGGGATCATCATTAATAGCATTCTGTAATGTTGGCTCCATTTGCATTGGTGGCGGTCCAAATTTTAGGGGCTAAATTTGGTAATGTTTTTACTTCTCTTCCTTTGGTGTCTGACCATGAGAGCTTGCTCTCATGATTGGACATTGGAGGAATCCATTTCATGATTTAGCGGATGTTGGTTTGATCAAAGACTCCACTATTCTTTTTCTTTCCCAAGATTAACACTTGGAAGTGTTGCAATATTTGATGGTACTCATTTTTTTTGGCTTATTAATTGCTCATGGATTCGAGAAAGATAAAGGTTTTATTTTGGTTATGGCAGTTCCCATTTTATGCTTCTATTCCATCTGCCAAATCCATGCTTCTTCTTACTTCTTTGGGTTTTGAGTCTACAAATGGACAATCTCTTCAGGGTTCTAGTGTCTCCTTGCGTCCACGAAGTAAGATTTGATTCACCATGCACAGAGGATAAGCTTCGAAGGGAATTCTCCTTCAAATGTAAATAGGTATTTGATGCAATTCAAATTGTTATGGGTTTTGATTGGTTAGATATGCACACAATGGTTTTGCCATATGAAATGGCTTCTCAATTTGCTTCAAATCTGATGGACATTTTGGGAGATGTTGAGATGGTCAAATTCTTGGCAGGCACCTACCTTTTTCCTCATGTATGTCCACTTTCTACTCTTCAACTAGCATTGGAGAGATGATATTCTTCAGGGATCAAGTTTGGTAGGAGGAATTATTAGCAGGTAACATCTTCTTACTGACTATCGTCTTTCCAAATTGCTTTCGGCAATGGCATATGGATTGCTAAATGAAAGTAATAGTGAATCCAAGGTTCATCTCAGGCTTTTATCTTAGTA
Source organism: Sequoia sempervirens (assembly GCA_007258455.2). NCBI lineage: Eukaryota > Viridiplantae > Streptophyta > Pinopsida > Cupressales > Cupressaceae > Sequoia > Sequoia sempervirens. Next base: position 582,234,752 of record VDFB02271358.1, on the reverse strand, counting down.
ATATGGCAATTCAATTAGTGACCCAATTTACATGATGTATAAAGCAATTCGTCTTCTTATCCAACATGCCATTGTTAAACCTCATGATGAACCCCATTTTCCCCCGCCTTTTGACATTGCTTCTTCTGAGGGAAGCACGACTTGAGGGATTCTTTCCCAATCTTTTCATTTTGAAATTTTGGTCACATTTCATTACTTCTCTTTGATGGAATATCTGTTGTTTTGGAAGAAGTTCTTTTCTTTGGTATCATTTTGTAGGTTATCAGGTCTGTGGGATGGAAGCACTTCATTATACATGGCTTCTCCTTCACTTTTTGTTGGAATTTTGGACTCCAATTGATTTATTCTCCATCAACTACTTGCAATGTTGTCTCTTTCCTTTGGACATTTCACCAGGATTTTGTCTTGTTCTCCTAGTTAGTAGTCTTCTCGAATTCTCTTGCCTTGGCCTAATTGGCTTGATTTTTGTAATATTCAAAGCTTCATTTTTGTTCTTCTTTGAAAACTCCTCGTTCTTATGTAATACGTTTTATTTCAATAAAATTTGTGGATCAACCATCGTTACCTTAAAAAAAAAAAACCTTATATTCGCCATTTCTAAGCATTAAAATGATTTATGTATTTCAGAATTTACCTTAAATCTTTGTATTAATAAATAAAAATGTTCAGGAAATTAAATGCCATTATATTACATGAAAAACTACCCTGGGTGATTATAATTTGTTGAAGATAACAATACTCACTCCCCTCTTTATCGTTCTAGTGTAATATTCTGACTGACATTTATTTTGATGTTTTGATCTATTATTCTTTTACCCATTTTCTTGCAATTTAGTAATTTAGATGGGGGACTATGTTGTTTAAGTTCGTATTATTCGATGTGATAGGTATTGTTGTTTGGATAATTGTTTATGTGTGTGATTATTCAGTGATGTTTCAAGATGTACAACTATATATGATTTGATAGAACTGTTACTTTTTTACAACTTTAAAATTTCTTAATAGTTAAACAATATTAAAGAACTTTGTGTTGTATAAAGGAATGTAGAAATATCAACTCATAATAAATTTCATTAACTTTCAAAACAGATGCTCAATAATTACATCTAAAAATTTATGTATAATATACTTTACTATTATAATAATTCATATAATATAATTTAATTATATTATATAATTACATATTATTTAAAATTATTAAAGTATACAATAATTACAATTATAGTTTAAAATAAATTGATTAAAAGATGCCTCTAGATGGATATTTCTCAGTGTACTTTAGATATATTTTTTAAATATAAGTATACTAGTTTATAAAATTCTATTAAAAATATGTATAAATAATATTTTAGGATTGGAGTCACTTGTTTTCTAAGGCTGTCATAAAAAAATTTAGGATTGGAGTCCCTTGTTTTGTAAGCCTCTCTTAAAAGTTTCAATTTTCTTATAAAAAATTATTAAAAGTATTATAAATCAAATATATGAACTTTACTTTTTAAGGATTAAAAATAAGAGCAATAAGTATTTACTATTAATATTTATAATATAATTATTATTGAAATCATATTTTAGTGTTAGGAGTTAACTTGTTTTTTTAATTTTGTTTTAAAATTTTCTAGTTTTTTATTAACCTCTATTAAAAATATTTATAAATCAAATCACATTTAAGGATTAAATGTAAGAGTGATACTTTTAATTATTTAATATCAAAATCTATGGTATAATTACTATTGCAATCACATTTTAGGGTTAAAGTTACTTGATTTTTTAACTCCACTTAAAAGTTTCAACTTTCTATTAAAAATATTTATAAATCAAACAATAGTTATGGACTTCACTTTTAAAGATTAAACCATTTTATCAAAGTACATATTCCTCATTTTTAAGGAAGAAATTATGAATATATGTGAAATTAAAATTTATGTTATATAGTTACTATTGAAATTATATTTTAGGATTTGAGTCACTTATTTTTTTAACTTTGTATTAAAAGTTTCTAGTTTCTTATAAAACTATATTAAAAATATTTATAAATCAAATAATAGCTATGAACTTCACTTATAAGGATTAAAAGTAATAAATATTTAATGTTAAATTTACTTGATTTTTTAACTCTCTCTTAAAATTTTGGAGTTTCTTGTAAAACTCTATTAAAAAAAATTATAAATCAAATAACAGCTATGAACTTCACTTTTAAGGATTAAAAGTAAGAGTAATACTTTTAAATATTTAATATTAAAATTTATAGTATAATTACTATTGCAATCACATTTGAGGGTTAAAGTTACTTGATTTTTTAACTCCCTCTAAAAATTTTCAAGTTTCTTGTAAAAATCTATTAAATATAAACATAAATCATTAAATAGCTATGGACTTCACTTTTAAGGATTGAACTAGAAAATTTTAAGACAAAGTTAAAAAAACAAGTTAACTCCTAACACTAAAATATGATTTCAATAATAATTATACTATAAATATTAATATTAAACACTTATTGCTCTTATTTTTAATTCTTGAAAAATAAAGTTCATATATTTGATTTATAATACTTTTAATAATTTTTAAGAGAGTCTTAAAAAACAAGGGACTCCAATCCTAAAACCTTTTATGAGAGCCTTAGAAAACAAGTGACTCTAATCCTAAAATATTATTTATACATACTCTTAATAGAAATTTATAAAAAACTGACTCAACTCTAGAATATGATTTCAATAGTAATTATATCATAAATTTAAAATATACAACTTCTAATTTAAATTTTTAAATATACTATAAAATTATATAAAGAAGATTAAAAGAAAATTTAAAATATTTAAAATATTTAAATTTAAAAAAAGTCTTTAAATTAATTTAAAAATAATTATATATTCTAATTTAATTACATGAGCGGTTACAACAAGGGGTGGAGGGTAATAATTTGAGTGTGTCAATAATTTTTTTTAAAGAGCTAACACACAAAAATAATAAAAATAAAATGTATGAGTTATTTTCATATACATAGAAGATATTGTTTCCATATTATCTATTTTTTACTAGATTTATGACTTAAAGTAAAATAGATATATGAAAATAATGTTTTTCAACATTTATTACATAATTTATTTTAGATATAAGTATATTAATTATAATTTATAAAAAGAAAATGAAAAAAAAAAAACAAATTATGATTAAAAAATTAAAAAACATATATTTAAAATTAAAAAATCTTTAGTAAAAAAATATTACAATTTTGAAATTTAAAAATAAAAAGCCTTGGATTTTTAAAAATATTAAAGTGAAAAAAAATTAAAGATTTTGAGATAAAATTTGCTTTGCCAAAAAAATTAAAATAGAAACAACAAAAAAATACTAATATTGTTGGCATTCTTCCAAAAAAATGTTTTATCTATGAAAAGTTGCAGTTAACGTGGTGAGCAGAGTCGGTGAGTAGTAGTTGAACTCATTGAAAAATGGATATAGAGTGCAGTTATGATGGTGCATTTACGGGGCTGGTCATTGCCTCCTTGTTGAGGTGCCTATTTTCATCATTTTTTCTCTAATTAAAATTCTAATCCTAACCCTAATTGAATGCTATTTGAAATTGTAACCATTTTTTTTTCTTTCAGATCATCTTCCCAAAAATAATATTAAAATAATATTTAAGTTTTATTGAAAATATTTAAAAAAATTAAAAAGCATCTCGAAGAAAATTGGCAGCTTTCATAAAAAGAAAACTATTTTTTAAATTAATTTTAGGAAGTTAACAATAATGACTACTTTTTTTTTTCAAAAGATAAGAAGATAAGATTTAAGAGTCGATATGGATTTGCATGTCATTTGAATGTCAATTTCTAGCTGAAGAGTCTTTCCTTACACATTGTTTTTTGGTGGATGGCATTGTTATACGCCTCTCCCCTCTCCGCGTTAAAAAGTAATATATGGTTAATTTCAATTAAAAAATAATTTTAAGTAATTAATTTGAATTGTAAAATTTATATGTTTAGATTATTTTTATTTAATCTTACATGTATTTGAATGTGAGTGTCTTTATATTTAACAAAATAGTGTAATTTTGATTTAAAGTTGGAATCTTTTCTTCATATTTTGACTATCACAAGTTTAAAAATTTAGACTTAAAATTTGACCAAGTCATACCGATTTCTTATTTAGTGAATGAAACACTTAGATTAGTGCTCTAAAAGGAATCTAGATTTGAACATTCATCCAAAGAGAATATACATGGTTGAAGAGTTGTGCCCTCACTCTTTTACCTAATTTCTTTAGGGGTCAACTTAGGAGAATGTGTCCCCTTATTAAGTAAAATACTTGATAGACAATTGAAGGTTTGCAATTGCAACAAGCTCTAAAGTACTAACATTTTTTTCTAAAGAAATGGAAGTGAACCAAAATATAAACTTTGTTTGCAAATTCTCAAGTTTACTAACTTTTCGAAAAATTGACAAGGTTCAAAGAATTCCAAAAATTCCCAACAAAGTACTTCAAAAACAAAAAATAGTATATTCTAAAGTTAACTAAACCACCAAAATATTGATAAGGTTTTAAATAAATTTTCCCAAAATGTTGACACATAGATGTCATAGCTTCTTAAAGTTCCTCAAACCTCTGAAATGATGATTGAGGTTCCAAAATGTCCAAATATGTCAAAAAAGTTGGACCTCCTTTGAAACACCACAACTTATTTGTGATGCCTTAATATTTAGGAAAAAAGTAGGTTTCATCAAATATAATGCATTTCTTAGATGTTAAAGTATTTTGGATTGGAAAGTGATGATTCTAAAGCATACAAAGTAACTATTTATGTGGTAGTTATGAATGTCACATCAAGGAGCTCACTAGGGTGTCATTTATTGGTATGTTCAACCTCTACAACTATCCTAGGGTTTTCTCCCACTTGTAAAAGTTAAAGTACACTAGAAATATAAATTTTCATGCAATTCATAGAAAAAATAAAAGATCCTATTCTATTATCATTTCAATGATAGTTTGAGATACTAGGAGGAATTCCACTCTACTCCAAGCGTTCAAAATTTAGATTTCATGGGATTTCCCATTCCTTGCATATATTTCCTTCACTTGTATGATTCTACCATTATTAATACTAACCAAAGTTGTACTATTAGTGTTGAAAGATATATGAGCCATTAGGTATTATTTTTGGAATTTTTTTTTCCCTATAAAAGGAATTTCACTTCTCTTTGTAAGGGTTGGAAAAGAATTTTTCATACTACCATCATATTTTTTTGCATGTTGTTGGTAGAGTTATATTTAAAAAATATTTTGGTAATTGTTGATACTAGCAAAACTTGTAAAATATCTCTATTTTTCTAGTTTACTTCATGGTCCAAGAATTTAGTTAGATTGTTCATTGTAGATATATTAATTTAATTTGTGTATTTGATAAATTTGATATTCATACCACTAGCAATTTGTTGAGTGTGAGTTTTCTTTGTGTGGTTACTATGAACCATTTATTTCATTTTTTTGGAGTATTTTGTTATGTTATGCCAATATTGGGTACTTAATGAGTTTTATTTCATGATTTATATTCATCTAAAATAACACTTCTATTATCATATCATGATTTATTTTATTAAGTAAGAAGTATTAAAATAAAATACTATTCTATTCATATATTCATATATTCATATGGGTGAAGCCACATAAGTGGTTTACACTTTTGAAGAGGAAGGAAATTTTGAATTTTTCCCATTCCTCATATCAAATGGGTTCGGCCGAACCCTAAGGTTCGACCGAACCAATGAAATCCCCTATTAAAAAATCATACTAGAGTGGGTTCGACCGAACCCTTTTAGTATGGCTAAAACAAAAAAACTTTCATTTAATTGCATGGATTGGTGGTTCGACCGAACATGGGTTCGGTCGAACCCTAGTTCGACCGTACCTTTCCAAGATGTTCGGCCGAACACCTGTTCGGCCGAACCCCTCTTTTTTCACCCTTGGTTCCTAAGGCACCAGAATTGTTGAAAATTTTGTGTTTCGAAGCTCGATTTCAGAATGAAAATGGAGAAGATCTCAAAAACCCAACTAGTATCGAGTTCCCCTCAAAATGAGCTATCCAACGAATATAATTTTAGTATGTTTTGATTATACTATCTATCTATTTTTTAAGTTTTATTAAATATAGGTTTTTCACTGAAAACAAAACTCTCTGTTCTACACAAGTGGAAAAATAGAAGATTATCAAAAAAAAAATTTAAAAATATGAGTGCACCAGATATTGGAGTCCTTGATCCAACAAAAAAGAATTTCGATACATACAAAAAGTTATCGTTATACGGTGTTATGTCTTGTAATTGATTTGACTTTAAAACTTGATAAAAGAAAAAATATTCAATAAAAACTATCTAACCAAGTGGAAGCACTAGATATTGGAGTTACAAAACTAAATTTGAAATAATTGAAATTTTATCTTTCAAGGAAAAAAAGTTATATTTATAATGTGCATCACTTTTTAAAATGCTGTTTGAAAAACCAATTTTCGTGGGAGATGGAAAAGAAGTGCAATCTGATTCCAAAAAATTGAAAAAAATTTTTAGAATCTACAGACAAAATATGACAAGACTCTAGTTTGCATCATCTTCAAATTCTTTACGGTTTAATCGCTATAGGTGCCCGAATGTGGAGATTGTGTTAAAAAAAAAATATCAGTGTCCAGTTAGGCCAAAAAGTGTAAACCACTATTGTGGGATCACCCATATATTCAAGTATTACAATAGATGTTTAAAATCTAGGATCTCTCTAGCCCTTTTATCTTCTATACCTTTCTTTTAATATTCTTTTATAATCAATGGTTACTTTGAGAACCAATTTTTGGTGTAAATAGATATGTTTCCTAACTATTTATTAGTGGAGTCCTATTTACATGTTAAGTCCACTTAGGTCCTATGCATATTTAAGTTGTTTAGATGAGATTTTACCTTTTTTAGATTTTATTAAGTAGTAGAGTCCTAGGTCATTTAATGTTGTCTCATGTGATTTAATAATGACACAGTCATTTAATGTTTGGTAATTTATCACACCTTTTCTATATATAAGAAAAAAATTGTACACTTTTATAAGATACCTTATCATCATATTTGACAATTCTTAATATCAAGCAAGCTCAATTTCTAACATACTCTCTTCTGGAAGGTTTTCATTATTTCTACAGGTGGTCCTAGGATAGAGCTAATTTTTAGCTCCTATGTGGTATCAAAGCCATGGTAAGAACCCCAAGCACCAATAGTGTGGCTTAAGAGGGGTTTTGGAAATAATCCACAACCGCGTTAAAAATGGGCTAACCAAAGAGGGCCCAATAGCTCAGTCAATTGAGCATTCCAACAACAAATGGAAGGTCCTAAGTTCAAGTCATAACTAGTCCCTATGAGTTGTAGCTCAAAAAGTGGTATCAAAACTAGGATAGGAGCCCCAAGCACTAGAGCAGTGTGGCTTAATGGGGGTGTTGGAAATAAGCCACACCCAGAACAACAATGGACTTGCCGAAAAGGGGCCAATAGCTCAATTTGTAGAGAACTCTAGCAGCAAATGATAGGTCCTAGGTTGGAGTCCTAGCTGGTCCATATATGATGCAACACAATAAGTGCTATCAAACCCAGGCTAAGAGCCCCAAACACCAATGATGTGGCTTAAAGGGGGTGTTGGAAACAAGCCACACCCGAATCAATGATGGGTTGGAAAAATAGGGGCCAATAGCTCAATTGGTAGAGCACTCCAAAAAAAATGGAAGGTCCTAGTTTCAATTCATAGTTGGTCCATATGAGTTGTAGCTCAAAAATACCAATATCACAAAAAAGAATATTTTATGAACAAACATTTCTAGTAGTGAAAGTATGTTGTATTTCTAAGAATAAGAAGAAACTTTTAGGTTGGGAATGGTGTAAATATCTATCTTTTACATATAACACCTATTTATGGTTTTTAGTGGAATAATTGTGTAATTCACTTAGTGTTACTAGAAAAGTACAATAAAAAATAAGATTTATCCTGTAGGTCAAGACCTAGCCAAAAGGGAGATGTATTGGAATATAATTGAAATCACTCTAAGTTTGAATGCTATATAAATCCTTGTTAAGAGCTTTCTTTGCATGTGTTTTGTGATCTCTTATTTGATTTGATAATATATTGACCAAGTTTTGGAGTGCAGATTTTTTTTCCTAAAAGGTCTTTCCCCACATAAACACTAATGTAATGTGTTTTATTGTTTATTCTTTCATATGTGTTTCTAATTATTTTTAAATTTAATCATTTTTTAAAAATTATATACTTCTCTCAATAGTAGCATAGGGAGTTTATTCCACTACTCATTGCTTCCTTACGACTCTTGGTTCCACAAACTCTCTTTTTTTATTTTTCCGTGTGTCTTTTATCCATGCTCCTATTATTTTTATTTCTCTTATATCTCTCTCTTACCCCCACTCTATCATTTCTTCTTCTTCTTATCCATTCCTTCATGCCCCTTAGATGTTGTGTTTCTCAACTTTTCCTCCTTTCCTTTTCTCCTTTTTTTCTTATTGACCCTTCATTCCTATGTTTTCATCTTCTTTCCTTTTTGGTTGTGTTAGGTAGGTGTAGTGTGTTCCACTCTCTTAGTTTGTGTTCTCCTTTGCTCCTTTTATTCTTAATCAAGTATCTTCATTTTTCTATCCTTCATTCCTTTTCTTTATCTAACCTTTTCTTCTTCTTGTCTCATATTATCTTTCTTTTTCTACCATTCTTTCTTTTTCTCTCATTCTTCTAATATGAATTGTTGCATAATTTTTACCTTCTCTCCTAGGTTATGGTAATTTTCTATCTTAATTTTCATCTAATATCCAAATTCTAATCAATTACCTAAATAATTATATGGCAATTTAGTCATCTTTTTATAAAAAATTGTCCTTTCATACTTTTCAAGATAAATTTTGAACTTATACTTTTGTTAACTAATATTTTATCTTAGTTTTGACAACCTTTGATTCTCTTCAATTTAATAGTTGTATTTATTCCCTTTATTCTTATTTTAATTTGGTTTATTGAACTTCATTGATTCTTTTTAAATTGCCTCTACATCTCATTTATGTAGGAGCTGAAAATTAGCTCTATCCCAAGATCACCTACAAAAACAATGAAAACCTGAAGGTTCACAAGAGAGCATGCAAGAAATGAGTTTGCTTGTTATTAATATATATTCAATATACTGATGAGGTATCTTACAAGAGTATACAATTACCTTTCTTTTATAAAATAGATGTGATTAAGTACCAACATTAAATGACCGTGTCATTATTAAATCACATGAGTCAACATTAAAGGACCTAGGACTCTAATATTTAATAAAAGGTAAAAAGAAAAAATCTTATTTAAAAAAATTAAATATGTATAGGACCTAAGTGGAAGTAACATGTAAGTAGGACCCCACTAAGTGAATAGATAGGAAGAGTACCCATTTACACCAAAAAATTATCTTATTTTATTTATTTTTATCATAATTTAATTGTGTCATAGTTTTTCCTTCTGGAATATTCCTCTCTTTTCTTAACTTAGGTGATAAGAAAAGAAAACGAGAACTTATGAAAGGAATTAATAGAGGATTAAAATTAAATATCATGTAAAAGGAATTAATAGAGGATTAAAATTAAATACCATACTCTTACAATGACCTTATTATTAAGTAAATACAATTATTATATAATTAATATTAGGAGTAAACTTATCAATTAGGATTGTAATTAGTATTGATATTAATAGTTAGGAGCTACAAAAAATTAATTGAGAAATTATAAATATTTTGGGAATAGATAATTCATTAATAAATGATAATATAGGAAATTAAATGTGAGGGTTTTAGACTCTTACAAGTGGTAGATATGACTAAAATAAAACTTGGTGTTGTGTAGGAATTTGTTTCTCTTGTATAGAAATTTGGGTAATCTAGATATGATAATTGTTTGGGATCTTATAGAGACTTATCATTGATGTTTGGTTAATTCTACAACTTTGAGAGATTTTTGTAGTATGTAAATTCAATCTCTAATGTGCAGCCCCAATCTAATGTAATGCATGTGTTTTTATGTTCTAATTAATTTTGATCTTTCTCCTTACTAATTATTAAAAACTAAAAATATTTAAAAATAAATTCAAAACTAAATTCTTAAAATTAAATAAAAATGGCATATACCATTAGAAATATAAAGCTCTCATTTATACTTAACAAATCCTTAAAATATTATATTTTATTATTTTAATTAAAAAGTAAATGTCCTCATTTTTTCAAATATCACACTTGAAATTATATGAGTTGAACCAACAATATACTCTAAAAAACTATCATTGAAGAGTAAATTATACTTGAAATTTAAATAGGATTTTGGAGTTGTCTAGAACATCAAATGTCCCTTTCATGTAGCTACAAAAATTGATGTTTAACCTCCTCTAAAATCTTGTTGTTTTTAGCATCCTCTTTCAACTAAGAACATAAAAAGACAAGTTGTAACATAATGTTATAGTAAAACCTTAGCATTTCTACTTCTTAATGAATAGTATGATTAGAAAAAGCAACTGAACTTCTACTTTTCTATATATGAAGAAAAATAGTTCATCTCATAGTATCAGCAACCATATTTTTATGAAGCTCCCAATATCCAAAATGGTTTCTTTCGAACACAACATGTGATAAAAAATAATAGCTAAATGACCAAATCTAGTGTTATTCCCTGTATAACCATCCCATTTTCTTTTTAATCAAAATGGGTCACCCTTGTTGTTTTTTGCCTTTGTCATTTTTGTTCTAGCTTTGAGAGTTTCCTTTTTCTTTCAAAGCCTTGTTGTGTTTTATTCTGTCGGGTTGGTGTTTTGGATTGACACTAGCACTTGACACCTTCAATAGGTTTGTGTTCAGGCTTCTCCTTGATCCTGATCCCCGCTCTTTGTCTTGTTGTCTTTGTTTTGTCAAAGTCAGGTTTTAGATCGGAACTGTCACCTTGCATTTTCCAAAGTGTGAGTTCCCATTTCCATTCTGATCTCGCTCCCCGCGTTTTGTCTTTTTGTTCTTTTTGGTCTATCAGAATCTGGTTTTAGAATGAAATGGTCAAAACTAAGAACCTTCGCAGGTTCTAGTTCCAATTTTCATCTCAACCCCAATTTCCAACTCTTTGTTTTTCTTTGTGTGTTTTGAAATCAGGTATCAGACCAGAACCAGAACCAAGAACCCTTACAGGTTCTTGTTTTGGGTTCCATCTCAATCCCGATTCCCATGTATGTCCTGCTTCTTGTCTAACGAGTTCAAGTTTTAAAACTTTCTCAGAACATTACACTCATTGAAGGTTCTAGTGTCGAATTCCTTCCCCATCCCAAATTTTTCTTTCCTTTTATGTTTTGTGTTGGTCTTCTTCGGAGTGCCTTCTCGACCTTGATTCTGAACTACTACGCATTAATGGTAATTAGTTCACATGCACGAACCAATTTGTAATCTTGTCGCTTCTTGGTTTTCACTCATTTTTGCTTTGCATTTTTTACGAAGGAGCCAAAGCGGAGCACGGGGTTGAACACTTTTGAGTTTGGGGATTTCTTTCCAAATTTTGTCAAATTTACCTTCGCAATTCTTGAGGTAGCTGCTCCTAGATTTGCGTTTCTTATTTTTCTCATTTATGTGTGTTTGCTTGTCTATTTTCTTGCTGGTTTGTGTGTTTCTTTCATTTCTTGTTTTGGTATGTTTTCTATTGATCATTTCTTGTTTTCTTTGAACCTTCTAGTTCGTTGGAATTACTCTTCTTTTGGGTTTTCTTGGTTTTCCTTTTTCTTGTTGTTTGTTTGGTGTTTTTGTGTGTGGTTTTTTTGTTCCCACCATGCCCTAGTCCAGCTAGGGTTTTCGTACCATCAGGTTGACTATGTGTCAAATTTTGAAAAATATTTAAATTGTCAACCATTGCAACTTTGAGTTGAAACCCTATGTCTTTCCGCATTTGATTTCTGGGGTAAAATGAAATATGGTTAAATTTTTTAAATCTGTCTTTATTAGGGTTTTGAAATTATCTCGATCGTGATCCCAAAGGCCTAATTGAAAGTGTTGTTGAAAATTTGCTAAGTCACATTCATGATTTCTATTGCCCCGGTCCTAATCTCTGCATTTCTTGCGAGATTGGGTTTTGAAAGAAAACCTTAGTTTTTCACCATCTCAGAGGTCAAGATCCTAACAATGTTCCAATTTTTATTTCCAACCTTTGATCAAAATAGAAGTTCAAAACAAAACCTTACTTTGTTCTCACCTTTTTGTCTAGGTGTCAAACTTTTTCCTGATTCTGATCCTCGCATTGCTTTCAAGATTAGACTTTAGAAGAGAACTAAACCTTTGACATAGGGTTAGGTTTTGATGCCTAGTGATTATTCTATTCTGAATTTTGACATCTTGTTAGGATCAGAACTCAAAGCAAGACTCATACCCATTCACATTTCAAAAGGGCCAATTTTGAGTGACAACCAAATTTTGATTCTCACATTACTTTTGGGATTGGATCTTGGAAATGATCCAGACCCTTGACCCATACTGATCTTCCAGTTCAAACTTCTATCCCGATTCTGACTTCTGACCACTCGTCGAGATCAAAACTCAATGCAAGCTTGAACTAGTTTCATTTTATAGGGTACTGATGCCAACTTTCGACCCAATCCTCATTTATGACTATACTGTAGGATCAGATCCCAAAACACAACTTGAACCTTTGACCATTACAGGTTTTTGAGCCAAGTGTCAAACTAATCCTGAATTTTGACACGACTTTTTATAGAGTTTAAGTGCTGATTTGTAGCCCGATTTTGATGACCAATAATATGGTAGGGATGTTGTATTAAGCTTCATGATCAATTATTTCCAAAATCCTAACCTTTGAAAAAGTTTAGTGTTAAGCTTAAAATGGTTAAGTTCTTGCTTCTACCCCAAACCTGAGGCCCAAAAACATAGAGCTAACTTATAAATGGGAATTTTCTTGAATGTATGGGGACTTAATCTAGATTATTATGATAATTTCCCTTTCACATTTCTTTTTTTTTTTTATGAATGTCACTGTTCTAGGTATAAAAAAAAATTGATTCAGAGGAAGAAGTTGTAGCTGAAGAGGTACCAAAGGAAACTGAGGCCAAGATATTGAAGTCAAAATAGCTACAACTAACAATGAAATATATATATCAAGGAAATCCAGTGCCATCAAATTTGGATCAGAGGTCATGAAAAACACTGACACTCAGGTTAGGCACATTGACTTACAACAATATCGTGATGATACCTTCTCGGAAGATGTTAGCCCAAAATCAAAAAGGATTGCTAACTCAAGGTTGGCACATGTGGCCACATTTTCTATAGTAGTACAATGCCCATAATTCATACTAGTTGTTGCACAAGCATATAATCCAACTCAAAGAAAGTGCATTGATTCATGGGGAAATGAAATCATATACTTAACCCCAAGAATGATAAGATTGGTGTTTGATCCTCCTCCTCAATCTAACTTCAAAATCATGTTTGAAGCTGATGCATTGGCATGATGGGTTGAAAATAAAGAAGGAAATAAAAAATATATCAACAAGAGGTGGCTCAAAACATAAAAGAAATCAACGGAGAAAATACCATCCAAGCCTAAAAGATTTTATTTCTCTAAAGATATATAGGGGACATTATTACATTGTTGGCTAAGGAAATTGGGAAGGAGGATTCCCATGCATTTGATAATTGCATGTTCTTGTTTATCCAAATAATTATAGATGGATAAAAAAAATTGGACTGGGGGTAGTTGGTGTCCGATAATAGTCATAATTAGATTATCAAAGTAAAGGAAATCAAGACATTTTACATGTCTTCCTATGTAATCTACTATGCAACACGAATGGGAAGGTTTCCTGGGTTGACTACTATGGGAGTACTTGAAGAAGGTCTGGGACAGAAAAGGTATGGAAGCATTATGATCAACTGGAACATAAGAAATCAGAACGTCATTTCAAGAGAGTAAATGATGCATTCCTATATGTAGTCATCAACCAGCTCATAAGAGATGTTGGCTTCAAATTTTTAAGGGAAGCCATGCAATTCATTAAAGAGTGAGGAAGTTGGTTTATCCAATACCCCAAATCCACTTATATTAGACTATTTGGATTTGACAAGCATCCTTTCAAATTACCAAGGTGCTATAGTGACAGGTGGATTTTAATGGAGTTTTCTCATCAAGAATCTGAAGTAAATGCAAAGTTTTTAGATAAATACAAAGTTGGCTGCCACAAATTCCCTATTCAATTATTATTTTATTCGTGTTCTTCTACTATAGTAGCTAAATCAGCTATAGAAGAATTTTAGTCTTTAAATTTGAAATTTCATACATCAAGAAATAATTTTGATCCAAAGGGAAAAATGAATGGTTTGTATGCTTCATTATTTCCCTCTCATGAGCCACTTCTCAAGTATCTATGGAATAACTTGTATGATGATTTTGAAGTAAGAAAGAAAAGATACAAGAGATTAGCCATTACACAAATGAAAGACTCTAGGGTCAAGGAAGATATACCAGAGGGTATTTCCAATGATGGAATTATTCTTGATCCCTAGTATAAAGTTGATCAAATGGCTACTAAGGATTTGGATCTCACCAATTGGATGGAGAAAGAAGAGACAAATATAAATAAAATTTCGCAAGTAGTCATTGAGAAGAGCCTAAAGTGGATTAACCTCTGTATCAATCAACCAAGAGTCAAGGCCTCAAGAAAGAAGAAAGATTCTAGTAGTGAGCCCACTTCTTCAACTGAAACAAGGTAGTTCAAATTATTGAAAAAGGGTACGACACTTGAGCAGAAGATCCTGCCCCAGCTATTGAAAATATCACAGAGGTTTTCCAGAAGGCTACTACTACATATGAGGTTGCTTCTGCTGGAGTAGTGGTAGGTTTGGGAGTTCAACCAATCTCTACAGTATACCCAACCATGAAAAACACTTAGGAAGGTACTACTTTTGCACCACCATTGGTCACAACAACGGCCAAAAAAGGTCCATCTATTGTTCCTTCAACTACATAAGTTGTAGTCAGTAGAGGAGAATAGGCCCCAGTAATTGATGTAATGGAATCGCCTGTCCCTTCAAACTCTAAGGAAACTCCTCCCCCATGAAGATGGAAAAGGGGAAGATGTAGAGTATTTTGAGGAAGAGGCTAAAGAAAAGGACACCAAGTTTCAAGAAGGAAGCCTTTGAAATGAAGCTAAAATGAATGATGCCCAACAGAGGAAGAGAAAAAAGAGATATTGGAAAGTGCTCAAAAGCAAGCTGCTAAGGGGCTAGCTCATGAATAAGAAGGAGAGAAAAAGAAAGAAGAAGAAGCTCATATAAAAGAGCTCAAAAAATAGAAGAAAGATGAGGAGGAATCTTAGATAAAGGATCTTGAACAAAAACAAAAGGATGAAGAAGAATAATAATAGAATGAGTTGGAGATAAAGAAGATGGAGGAAATAAAAGCTCGGAATGAAAATATGGAACAAGAAAGACTATTGAAAGAGGAGGACAAGCAACAAAACACTTCTTCTGAGCATATAGTGGAGACAGTTCCTCCTACACCTCCTTCATCAACACATCTGAGTACCCAGCAGGTAATTCCTTAGCCAACTTCTCCTACATGGTTAAAGCTAAATCTAGAGAAAAGACAACAAATTCAAGCTCAACTAGTGAGATGGGATGATATGGTGAAAGAAGTGGATAAAGTAAAAACTAAGAAAAATCCTAGAGCCATTCACTCCACGAAGCTTACCGATGATAAGGACTAGGTGGAAAACATTGCAACTCCAATGGTTGATGTAAGGATGATAGGGAATTACAAGCCTTTGATTATCAAATTAGTACTGTCAATTTGGGAAAACAAAGGAGGACTCAGCAAATGAACCTTATTGATATTATGGCTACTACAACAAAATCAAGAATGATTAAAGATAAGAAAGCCAAGGATGAGTGAAAATCTTAGGTAGGGCATATGAAAAGGTTTTTGAAGGAGCCAACCACATCTACTACCAAATAGCCAGCATTAACTAAAATACTAGTATTAATGAGTCGTAAGGAAGTTGATGAGCTAAGCGAAATGAAAAGGAAAGCTCAAATGATGGATAAATGGGTCGGTACTCTTAAGACAGAGATAGAGGAGCTATTCACTATGGGCCATAAGTGGTATACTCAGGTACATGAGCTAGTCAAGTCTTTAAAAGAATATGCTCAAAAGCTATGGAAATAGGAA
This sequence comes from Sequoia sempervirens, assembly GCA_007258455.2. Classification (NCBI taxonomy): domain Eukaryota; kingdom Viridiplantae; phylum Streptophyta; class Pinopsida; order Cupressales; family Cupressaceae; genus Sequoia; species Sequoia sempervirens. The sequence goes on along the minus strand of VDFB02271358.1, from coordinate 582,218,502 downwards.
GATGAATATGGAGAATATAAGTGAAAGTTGAGGATTCTAAACAAGTTACCTAGGGGAGATATAACTGAATATGGTATTTCGGAGGATCAAGACTTGAGTTTTATTGATAAGTCTAAGAATATATTAATCTTTCAATCAGAAATTCTTATGGAACATAGGAGGATCTTGCTCCAAGATCAGGAAGATATATTTGATCAAGCAGATGTGCTTAAAGGAATTGTTGTTGAAATTACCAAAAAGGAGGTTACATCAGGGTTTGGATTGGCTTCCCTACAAGAAATAAAAGATCAATGGAATAGCTACTTGGAGGGATTAATAAAAGAATGGGATTATGATGAAGGGACTCTTCTGGATAGATTAATGGGGATCAAGTTCAATGTACTAGATGTTGTGAAGGACGTTAGCGGGCTGCAGGATATGTATGTTGCTGCTACTAAGGAATTTGAAAGGGCAATGTTCAAATTTGAATGGGTTGATGGACCCAGGGAAGAGACCTTGGAGAAAAATTTTAGCAACACTGGAGTATTTCAAACAAGTTAAAGCAGCCAAGAAAGGAAGGAATATTATATTTTTTGAAAAAGAATCTAGTCAAAAGAAGTCAAACTCTAGATCAGTTTTGACCAGCAATTAGCTCCAGATCAATTTTGGTGGGCTAGTAATTGGGTGCATTTCTCCAACATTAACAATAGTTCAACTCCAGATCAATTTTAATAACATAGGAAGGAGGCATCACTCTTCACATCAGCAGTTTTTGACAAAGTGAAGACTATAGTTGTACTGTGACATCCCCTTTTTTTGTGGATCTGGGCGCCTGTGTTATGGATCATGATTTTTGAGAGGAGGAGATAGTGTTTTAAATCTTTCTATAAGATTAAAAATTATCCTCATTGTAAAGGTTGGAAAATTGAAGTTAGATTTGTTTCCTAAGTTAGATACTTTGTTTTACAGGTTTTATGCAAATAGTTAGTCATTCTACAACTTTAATGTAAATAGTTAAATTTTAGAAGTTTATTACTTTAATGATGATGTTAATAGACAATGGTTTTCCATATTCCAATGGGTCTTGTTGTGCATGAATATTTCTTAATTGATTAAAATCAATAGAAGATATCAAATTTAAAATCATTTGTTGCATTATCTATGGATATTTTTTTCTTATTATTTTTTGATCTACAAAGTTTCTATGACAAGTTGACAATTTTCTTTATTGAATTTATTCTAAAAAAAATAAAGTGTGAGTACATTTATTTAATCAACACTATGTGTGATGCAGTACTATTTACCTATCCTAAATGATGCAAAACAACATGCAAAAGAAGGAAACAACACTTTACACCTCAAGATTGGGCTACGTTTAAACTGAAACAAAATAAAGATGAAAAACAACAGATTTATACCTTGTATGAGTTGCTCCTTGGTTAGCCCTTTGATAGTTGATAAATGTGTTCTCCTTGATGGAAAATGTGGTGAAAATGGATGCAAAATGATCTAGATGTGATGAGGATTCAAATGAGAGATGTGGGTATTTTGATGGATGAACAAAATGGATGCAAGAGCTTGAGGATTCAACAATAGTGGATGAGATTATGAGAGTATGAGAGTTGAAGTTGTTGAAGAGCTTGAAGACTTGAATGTGTTATGTGAAAATAAATCCAAAAATACTCTATTTTAGGGGAAAGGCCTCTAGGGATTTGAACGGTCAATATTTTTCCAACATGGGCAAGATGAAGGGTTGTGGTGAGTTGAGGACTCACAAGCCCTTACATCTTGCCATGTGGAGAATGAGATGTCACAAGGACAAGTGATTTGGAGAAGGGACATGTGAGGTGGAGGTACTTGCAAGTACCTTGGGATGAGAGAATATTTCCTTAAAAGGAAATTTCTTGTTCCCATATGGGAGGAAAGTGACATATGAGGAATTTTAGCATTCCTCAAAGATCTCCATGGGGAAGAGAGAAGTGGTTGGGGAAATAAATGTGAATTTTAAATTCACATGATTGAGAGTACAATGGGTATAAAACAAGGTTCTCAAAAAGGTAAGTACTTGTCCACATGTGAGTGATGTGACAAGTAAGGAGTTCTACAACTCCTAACAACTTGCATGGGGAAGAGGAGAGTCTTGGGGGGATAAATGTAAATTTTTAATTCACATGGGGAAGAGGGTCTAGGCTAAATGTGGAAATTGTGAAGGTTGACCAAAACGGTATGCTAAATGTAGCAAGGGGATTAGATTAAGGTTGTGCAAACAAGTGATTAAGAAGATTAATGAAAGATTAGAGGGAAGTGGAAAAATATGGAGGACATTGATCCTGATTAAGGGTGTGCACATCCTAATCATGGAATAATTAAGCTAATTCAAATTAATAGAGGATTATGGAGGATGTGACATGTGAGGAATTAAATAAATGTCTTATTTATTTAATTCTTTGAGGAAAAAGGGGGATAAAGTGTAAGGTATTTAATTATTTAACTAGATACCTTAGGGATTTAGAGGACTTTAGGGGTATTAATTAAATAATGGTAATATTATTTAATTAATGCAACTAAGAGGGCATTTAGACGAGAAGGGATAATTTTTGACCAATGTAAGTGTCCAAATTTAGATGTCTACACTATGAATGGGTGTAATTGCATGGTTATTTGTGAGTTATTCCATTTATTTGTTTAGCCTTTACTAAAAATGCTTGTTATAGAAATTGCATATTTGAATTTGAGAAAATGTTTGTTCATGTCTTACTGTTCCAAAACTACATGATCTATCTTTCTTATGTTTATTTGAAACCCCCCTATTAGAATATTTTGAAATCGTCAGTTTGTTATCCTGTTTACCAAGAAAGGACCCTTAAACTTTACAATCATATTAACCACTGAGTGATGATAGTATAGTTGAGAACCAACTATCGAGACCTTGGAAGATAGGTGATTTGATATTAGCTATCTTTTTCAGGAGAAATAGGATAGAAATATTTTGTTTAATGTTTGTTGTGTTATTTTGACCATCAACAGAACTGGTGCTAGGAGGGTGTGAAAGAACAAACTGGAGCGAAGCAAATTGGGTCATTTTCACTAGACAAGTTTGAATGAATTCTAAGATCTACTCCCATCCCAGAGCCATTGGTAGAACGATGATATCCTACTTGACCCAGAACACGTAGGACTCTAATCCCACCACCAGTGACTCCACTAGGATTTCCATTAATACCACAACCGATACCACCTAATCCACTACCACCAATGGAATTTTTCATAGGGAATCCCTCACCACTAGGGACCATCCCTAGTGGTATACATGAGATGCCCAAAAATCCAAAGATTTTTTTTCCTAGGTATGCCCATGCGGAATCCCAAAGTGTAGAAGAGCACATTCAGGCATTCAAAGATGTGTGCACTTGGGCCCAGATAACACATCACGATGTAGCTTGTAGATTGTTTCCCTATTCACTAGTAGATATGGCCTATAATTGGTACCTTAACCTAGCCACTAGATCCATAGGCAGTTGGACCAATTTGGAGCATGCTTTCATTAATCGATTTCAAGTTTATGTAGACTCAGACATATTGTATCACTAGTTTTCAACAATTAGGAAAGAACCTCACACCCTTGCCTCTATTCAACACGTGGTTCCAAAGAAAGTACAGGTGACTGTAGCCACCATAGATAGTCGCTAAAAATATTGCCATTCAAGCATACCTCAAAGCCATAGATCCATTGACTAGTTTATTCTTACAAAGAACTTACCCTCCAGTAGACACTAATACATTATCCAAATGATACCAACTAGCCATCAAATTGAAATAGTAGATAAGTTCCCAATCAGGTGGTATGGGAGGGACACTGCCTACACTACAGTACCCTAGAATTCCCAATCAGATGAATGCAATTAACAACGCACCTAGCAATGGAACCCCACTATTCAACATAGTCCCAGGAATGTCCAATTCTGCTTATGGACCCCTGGTTGAAGTACACCCTCCACCTTTTTTGCCTTGGGTTAATGGAGGAACCCTATATTCCTCCCAGCAGCAACAAAATCCTCAAAATTATGCAAGAGGATAGAATCCAACAACAAACCCGTCAACTACATAACAAATTAATCAAGCTGCAACAACTATAGAAAATGAGTCTATTGCACATATGTCAACAAAGTTAGAAACTCTAAAGAAATCCATGTCTCAAGTATCCAATGACATGGCTCATTTCAAGTTAAACCCCCCTCAAAACCAAAGTCAAAATTATCAAAATTTGGGAGGGTATCCTAACCAAAACAATTACCCTAACCAAAATAACAATCAAAACTAGAGAAACTACCAAAATCAAAATTTCCAAAATCAAAACTACCAAAACCATAATATAGGGTATAACCAAAGTCCTGACAATAGATAGTGGGATACTAGACCAAACAATAGAGGAGTCTCACACAATTACCAGGCCAATGAAGACAAAACTCACAATGGAAACATTGCAGATTTAAATCTCATGAACAATTGGTGCAAGTTACATGATACTGCCACCCATTATGAAATCAATTGCCTAGAAATGGAGAAGATTGTTAAGATTGCTCATGTTGATTCCCAACCAGCACAAGGAAATCCTAACAAAAGCGTTGAGTCTCTAGATATAGCCATGGCTTTCGAGACTTATGATGAGTTTTAGTTTCCCATGCAAGGAGAAAATGAGCCAAAAAGGGATACATATGATGCCCAGGCTTTTCAAGCTAAGGGAGGCCATTTTCTGAGGAATCAAAACAAAGGACCATTTACCACATCTACTCCTCCCACCAACAATATGGTACCCTCAAATCTAAGGGAAAAAAACAATCCACCTCCACCTAAAGGGCCACTTGAGATCCCAAACAAAGGTAATTCTACTTTCTTTCCTAAGCAGTAGTATAACAATAACAAGGAGTACGATTTGATTATAGAAATGTAGAAGCAAATGAAATCCCTATCATTATTTGACATCCCAAAGTGGTTTCACGCTCAAGGTGAGCTCGTATTAAAGGCTTTGGTTGAGAGAGATTAGTTGAAGGGAAAGCCAAAAGGTACTCCTGTTGTTGAGATGAACATAGTTCTTTATAGGGGGAGGTAGGAACACCTCTTTTTTTGTTAATTTTAAGAATTTTTGGGAAGAACTTACACAACTACTTGCTAGATTCTAGGGCTTTAGGTAATGTTATGCCATTTTCCATTTGCAAGAAATTTTTCCTAACCCCAATTCAAACTCATAAAAAGGTTATACAGTTGGACAAAACTAAAGTGAATGTTGTAGGGGAATTGAAAAATGTGCACATACAGATCGGATCAAATCCAAGCATCCAAAGTTAGATGGATATTCAAGTTTCTAACATTCCTAAAATGTATGGTATGTTGTTGAGCATGGATTGGATGAAAACCAATAGAGGTTACCTTTCATTAGACTTTTCACACATGTGGTTTCCATGGAAGGGTATGTTGAGTCAAATTAGGATAGAATGTGAACCTCGCTTAAAACACGTGATTATAGAGTATGATCACCCTAATGAGTTTTCTTATTTCAGAACTGAATTAGGTGTTTATAAGATGGACAAGGTTATGACCTTCTCAATGTAGAATCTCAAACAAGCATAGCCCTTAGAAAACACTAATTCTATGACTGCCACTAATCGGGAAGTATTAATTCAAAAATTACATCAAGACAAGTTGGTCTTGGGAGAGGAGGTTTACTTGTGGGGTTTGTTACTCCCAAACTAGTGTAGGGTGTACTATCAGAACCATTCTAAGCTAACATGTTATCCTTTCCTTCACATTTTGAATTAGGTTTTTCAATTAGGAGATGCTCACAATAGAAATCCTACAACAGTCCCAAATCAGTCACCATCTGAAACTAATGCTATGACTGTTTTGATAGGAATGAATAGCACACAAGAGGGAGTCCCATTATTTACTGATCAAACCTCGACCTATCTTTATATTTATAGACTTAGATTAGAGAACCTCAAGAATTGTTATATACCCTTGCCCCTACTCACCTTCTGATATCGAAGGAATTGCTCAAAGGAAAGGTGAGTTACAAAAATGATGACCATGAAGAGTTGTTGGAAACAGTTTATGCACACGTGCTTAATTTGAAAAAAGTATCTAACAGTCCTCAAGCACAAAAATCTCTTGACCTCAACAACCCAGACTAGCTAGATTTACCATTTAGTCATTTTAGAGAGCAACCTAAAGCTGACTTGAAGAAAGAGGTTGTACCTCAAAACCAATTATGTACCCTCAAGTTTGATGGTTCCAAATCCAAATAAAGAAGCGGAGCTGGAGTAGAACTAACTAACCTGAAAGGGAAAACTTATTTTGCTTCGTACAAGTTACAATTCAAGTGTACTAACAATGTTGCAAAGTATGAAGCATTGGCCAAGGGACAGATGTTTGCACATCAAAAGAAAGTATCAGGCCTCAGAGTGATGCAATATTCTAAAGTGATCATGAAGCAGCTTCATAGCTAGTACACATGCCACAACAAAAGATTGGCTACTTACAAAAACAAGGTATGGAACCTGATTAAATATTTTAATACTTTTCACACTAAGTCGATTCCTAAAGAAGATAATTAGATTGCAGATGCACTGGTTGTAGTAGCTACTACATTGGAACCTATCCAAGATTCCAAGTTAAGGAGGTTTTTTGTGGAGTTACTGTCAATTCCATCCATTCTTTATAATGATCAGAACTTCCAAATTTTTGATGATGATCAGCACATCCTTTCCTTTTTAGAAAGTTTAGACATTTTTGAAAGACATATCATTGATGATTTTAACATAGATGAAGGATACTGGAAGCCAGGATATTTTTATATAAAAAGCATCATTAATTCTAAAACTAATAGAATCCACAAGGGAATGGTAGCACTAGAGAGGATCTTTGACTCTAATCCTCAAGCCCATGAGAAACTACCTACAGATGATGATGGAAGCAAATATGAAATGTATAATCTGGGATATTCTATCCCGAAAAAGGAATATATTTACTGGGAAGACTTGTCTGAAGGACATTCATGATAGGATTTTGAAGGTGATGAAGAAAGACATCATAGCAATTTCCTGGGGATATGAGGACTTGAAAAAATTTGACACTTCGATGATAACTCATACCATCCCTTTGAAGCCTCAAGCAAAGCCATTCTATTAGAAGCAATGACCAATTAATGCCTTGATTGAACTGCTAATCCTTAAAGACATGCAGAAATTACTGTCAGCCAGAATTATTTTTCCTATGAGGCATTGGACTTGGGTCGTAAATATGGTGCCTATGTGCAAAAAGAACAAAGAAATCAAACTGTGCATCGATTTCAGAAACCTGAACAAAGCTTCAGAAAAAGATAATTACCCACTTCCTTCCCTTGATGAAGTGTTGCAAATAGTTAACGACCTACAGATGATGTCATTCCTAGATGGTTATTTAGGATATAACCAAATGTTGGTCAATTATGAGGATATAATGAAGACCACTTTCACAAAAAAGTAGGGAACATTTTCCTATTGAAGGATGTCATTCGGTCTCATCAACATTGGAGCCACTTTTCAACATGTGATGGACGTGGATTTTAAGGATCTAGAAAGTAAATGTATCATTATTTACATGGAAAATTTGAACGTCATTTCCAAGAATAGGGAGGACCATGTTGTTGATTTATCGAAGGTTTAGGAAAAAGTGTATAAAGTATGGTGTTTCCCTGAACCCAAAGAAATGTGTATTCAAGGTTTCAGAGGGAAATCTACTAGGCTACATAATTTTAGAAAGGGGAATTTCAATCAATCCCAATAGGCTGGAGTCTATCCTAAAATTACCCATGCCAAGCAACAAGGAATAGATGAGATCTTTCTTTAGAAAGATAAACTTCGTGAGGAAGTTTATTATTGGGTATACATAAATTGTCAAACCCCTCAATGAGATGATGAAGAAAGGCATGAAGATTCAATGTAGTAATGGTGTGAAGGCTACCTTTTCACAAATCAAAAAATCTATCTCAGAAGTGCCTGTGTTGACCATCCCTGACTATTTACAACCTTTCTATATTTATTCTTTTGTGTCTGGCCATTCATGTGATGTTGTTTTGACACAACAGAAAGGTGAAGGGGATGAACGACCAATAGCTTTCATGAGTTCCCCATTCAAAAATTTTGAAATTAGATATCCACCATTGGAGAAGTAGGCCTTCACATTGGTAAGGGTTGTTAAGAAATTTTTCCACTACATCCTACATAGCCAAATCACAGCCATCATTCTCAACCCAGTAGTGAAGTCCCTTCTTATGCAGAGTGAGTTAGGAGAGAGAAAGGGAAAGTGGATGGTGATTCTATAGGAG